>JAVSBS010012264.1:0-24837 GCA_033124195.1 Coracias cyanogaster
GGACTGCCATCTGAGCACTCCTGAAAACCAACACCACAAGATCTGCAGCTACCGAAAAGATAATCAGAGCCCCACTCCGGAGTGTGGCTCCCCCAGCACAGCATGGCACAGCATGGCATCATGCGGCATGGCATCGCATGGCACAGCAGGTGTGGGCAAGAGCACCTCCTACAGAACCAGCGCGCCCGCTCCCGGCATCACCTCTCTCCTTGCCCATTAAGGCACTGACCTCACCTGATCCCATTGAGCTTGTAAAATTTCATGAGATGACATCTTGAAAAGCTAAGTGTGAAATGCTGAGCTTGGATGGAGCCCTCACAGAAGCTGACCGGCTGCAGCTTGGCAGTAATTTCCTCCCTTGCCTGTTGTAGCCCTTTACGAGCAGATTTAAGAGGGCAATAACCACACAATAATTTTTTTTTTTACACAAACTATTTACTCTGTTAAAAGCCCCTGCCCATAACTCCATCTGTACAATAGAAGAGCTGCTGCAGAGAAGAAGAGAGAGGGGCTGAAGAAGACCACAGTCTAAGCAGTCACAGCCTAAGCAGTGGCTGGTGGTGGCTCGGCGTGCCGTGTGCGGGCGCTTTCTTGGAACGCCTTTGCTCCTGAAATCAGAAACTCGACAGAGAGAGCTGGGCTGCCAGCGCCACGCAGGTCTGAGCCTGCCCTGGCCCAGACACCTTCCCCACCCCGGTGTTTACAACGAAGCGCTCACTCTGGCGCAGGCGGAATCTGTGCCCCTGCTCCTGTACCCAGCAAGGCCCTGGGATGCTCCACTCCCTGGAGGTGTGGGCAGCGGCAGGGCCTGGCGCTGCTCAGTGCTGCCCACCCCTTCATGGACCTTGAACAGTCCTTCCTGTGCCAGTGCTGGATGCAAACAATCGTAAGTCAAAGAGGTGGTGCAGATGGAGAGTATGGAGCTCATGCCTCCTCTTTGCTTCTGGACCCCACAGAAGCTGTTTTAGGGTTGTTGTTTTCTTAATGTCCACAAAATGCATTGAAGGTTCTTAGCAACTTTTGTACTTCCTCATTTATTCCTCAACCTCCACTATTCCTTCGTGCTTCCACAGCAGGGCAAGAAGGAACATTGTCCACAGGAAAGCAATTCCCCTCACCTGTTAAACCCAAGCATTACCAGCAGCTCTGCTATCCCTTCCCACCAGATTTCCACTCAACCACATGAGCTGAGCAAGAAGATCCTCAGCAGTAGTGACTTTGAGCAGGGTCCTTGCAGCAGTGGGACAAAGGGCCCAAATCTGGCTCACCATTAACCAGGAGTGGGAAGCTCCTTTCTACCAAGAGAGGGAAACTGGTACTACCCAGGGAACTGATCTGCTCTCACCTCCTCAGCAGGGACTGATTGCAAACAAGCTACTAGTGAGAGTGGTGGAGGATGGGAACAGCATGGGTTTCCCCACACAGTTAATTCCTGACATGGTGCCTTCTTGGATTCACCTACCCCCTTGAGCTGGGTGGTGCAGAGAAGACCACTTCTGGGTCCACCCAAGCGCTCACAAAGAAGGAGCGACATGTCACCCCAGTTTGGAAACAGGTATGTTCAGTGGCCAGATCAAGGCACATTAGGAGACCTAGAACTAGTTTGACACAGGCTATTATTTCATGGCATCTTCAGTGTATTCCACATGTCCTTTAAGTGCTCCAGCAAGCCAGCCTTTCCATCATGTTCTTCTAACGCGTCAGTTTGGTTCTTCCAGAACAGGGAGGGAGTGGCATTTTGCCAGTGTTATGTAAGAAGCGGAGCAATTGCATAAGTTCAGTTGGTCACAAAGGTATAAAATAGGCTTTATTGGTAGTTACTGCAGTTGGAAACTTTTCCAGAGGCATCTGTGCATATCTTCTAAGGAACTTGGCCTTTTCTAGATTTACAGTCTTCCGAGATCCGCTTTCTTCTGGATACTTCTGCTGTCAGAAACCCTTGTGCAAAGAGGAATGTTTGCTTTTGTGTGGGAAACACTGGGAGAACGTTGTATGTCGCTTCACTGGAGCTGCCTAAAGTGCTTGAGTTGCTCTACTGACCTGCAACCTGTGCATAATCAGAGGCAGGTGCTTGTTTTAAATCAGTCCTCAGATTCAAGTCTGGGACACTTGGGTGACTTGTTCAGTCCTCCTGAGAGCAACAACAAAGCCATATGACTGCAGCTAAGAACTGCTCTACTTGAGATCGTTCTAGAGAATGAAAGAGCAAACCACATCTGCTGAAAGCACTAGATGACATGATTTCACAAGTAGAAAAGGATCATTGCATTCCACATGTCCATGTGGTGTGGGATCTTGTGTCTTTCAGGGAAGGGGAAAAACGACACAGTATCTAAAAGTGGCCAGAATGTGACTCACTGTAACTCAAAGAGAAATGGCAAACTTAGCTTTGTTCTTCTGAATATCTCCTATATGTATAACATTAAGCATATGGAAAAGGCTTTGCAAGATCAAGGCCTGATCAGTAACTAATGCATTCCCAGGTTCAATAACAAGTACACTTTGTACATCAGAGGAATGGCAGACTGCCCAGAGCTTTTGGGCAGATGCTGTTTCTAAAGAAATTAAATGCGTGAATAGATAATAACCAAAGAAATCCCTTCTGGAATAGAGAATGGACAACCTCCTTCTGATAAAATCAAGTTCTTGCTCAATCATTCCTCACTTGAACACGAAGACCAAGTTGAGTCAGTCCTGAAGGTCCTGGATGTTCAAATAAGTGGTTGGGTTTCTTTCCTCTTTGTCATGCTGTACACTATCCTAGTGTACTGGGTTTGCATGGCAAGGTTGTGGTGGGGGGAGCTACAGGGATGGCTTCTGTGAGAAGCTGCAAAAAGCTTCCCTTGTGTCCAATGAAGCCAAGTCCAGCTCGCTCCAAGACAGACCCACTGCTGGCCAAGGCCAAGCCCAGCAGTGACAGTGGTAGTGTCTCTGTGATAAGGTATTTAAGAAGGAGGAAAAAAACCTGTGCAGTATAAACTGCAGCCAGAAAGAAGAATTAGAATATGTGAGAGAAACAACTCTGCAGACACTAGGGCCAATGAAGAAGGAGGGGGCAGAGATCATACAATCATTTAGGTTAGAAAAGACCTCTAGGATCATCTAGTCCAAACTTTGTCCAACATCTCCCTAACCCCTAGACCATGTCTCGGAAGCACCACATCTACCCATTTTCTGAACACCTCCAGGGATGGTGACTCCACCACTTCCCTGGACAGCCTGTTCCCGTGCCTAACCACTCTTTCAGTAGAGAACTTCTTACTGATACCCAATCTAAACCTCCCCTGGCGCAACTTGAGGTCATTACCTCTTGTCCTGTCATTAGTTACCTGGGAGAAGAGACCAGCACCAGCCTCAATACAACCTCCTTTTAGGTGGTTGTAGAGAGCAATGAGGTCTCCTCTCAGCCTCCTCTAAATGCTAATTAACATTTAGCTAATTTAATTTAGCTAATCTAATTTAGCTCCTCTAAATGCATCTTAGCTCCTCGAGATGCTCCAGGTGCCAGAGCAGAGATTCCCCTGCAGCCTGTGGTGAAGACCATGGTGAGCCAGCCTGTCCCCATGCAGCCCATGGAGGTTAATGATGGAAAAGATATCCACCTGCAGTCCATGGAGGACCTCACATTGGAGCAGGTGGATGCCTAAAGGAGGTTGTGACCCTGTGGGAAGCCTGTACTGGAACAGGCTTCTGGCAGGACCTGTAGACCCATAGAAAGAGTAGCCCATACTAGAGCAGATTTGGTGGCAGGAATTGTGACCCTGTGAGAGACCCATGCTGGAGCAATCTGTTCCTGAAAGACTGCATCCTGTGAAGGGACCCACACTGGAGCAGTTTGTGAAGAACAGTAGGCTGTGGAAAGGACTCACACTGGAGAAGTTCTTGAAGAAATGAAGCCTGTAGGAGGGACCCCACTGTGGAGCATGGGAAGAGCTTGAGGAGTCCTCCCCCTGAGGAGGAAGGCCTAGCAGAGAGAGGTGTAATGAGCTGACTGCAGTCCCCATTCCCCATCCCCCTGCATCTCTGGGAGGGAGGAGGTAGAGAAAATCAGGAGTGGAGTTGAGCCCAGGAAGAAGGGAGGGGTAGGGCAAAGGCATTCTGAGATTTAGTTTTTATTTTCTCATTTGCTACTCTGATTTTGATTGGTAATCAACTAAATTAACTTCACCAAGTCAAGTCTGTTTTGTGTGTGACAGTAATTGGTGAGTGATCTCTCCCTGTCCTCATCTCGACCCACGAGCCTTTCATTTTTTTTTCTCTCCTTGGTCCAGCTGAGGAGAGGGAGTGATAGAGCAGCTTTAGGGGGCGCCTGGTGCTCCAGCCAAGGTCAACTCACTATACCTAGAACCTGACAAAACATAGCAAGGATGACTCCTCTGTCCCTTCCTAAAGGAGGGACATTGCAGGAGGTCAGCTGGCTCTGCTAGGCTGAAGAAAGAGTCATCTAGTTCCTTCTTAACTGGTTCCCTCCAATTTGTTAAGGGCAGAAGAGAAGGAGGAGAGGCGAGTGTGGCTAGCCCATATCCTCACCATGCAAAGCAGAGGAATCAAATGGTGACCCAGCAAGGAAGACAGCAAGGAAAGCAGAGGCCCAGTGGTTAAAAGATGAACATGAGACTGAGGAGGACTGAGTGAGCTCTGACATGGGAAGGAATGAGGTGAGGGTCAGGGTCAGAGGGATAGAGAGAGGTAACCTCAAACCACCTGGGTATTTCAAGCAGCTTCCCGTCATGAGGCAAGACGAATTCCTCAGCTGGCCTCTCCCACTACTGAATCTTCTCCCCATGCTGCTGCCAGACTGTGTCATCGCTGCATGCCCACCTCTGACAGAAATGGCTTTCTCTGCTCTCACTGGAAGCTCTGCAGGAGCCACTTGGACAAGCTGAATAGGCTTTCTGGCAGGAAGAGTTTATAACTATGGCAAGACTCAGAGAATGGGTGGTAAAGTGCACACAGTGGAACAAAATATAGCACCCGAGTGGTGGAATGCTGCTGTTGATGTTGGTGTGGCCACTGTCAGCTGCTGTCACAGGGAGGTGGTCAGAGACAACTGTTTTGTGTCCTGGTAACCAGGCTGCTGGCACCACATGAATGCGCTGGGAAATGCAGAGACGTTTGGCCAAACCTTTTCCAAAGGACAGACTCCAAGACTTGGTTTTCTTTTCCCTCTTGTTCCTCATGGCCCATGAGGATGCTAAAGCCTCACAAAATCTCTCTCAAGGCCTTGGGCCTTGGATGCAAAGGACAATGACAGTTCTGACCAGGGCTTGGCTTTGGAAAGACAGGGACAGATATAGCTCAGGAGTGGGACTCTGGTGCATAGCTGTAGCTGACAAGCAGATGGAGATACCCTGAGCAACAGGTGAGACACTCTTGAGTGTCAGGTGAGTGCAATAATTGCCCACCAAGCCCACAGGCTCATCCTTTGCCTCCTGGTGAGGATGGCCAGGGGACTAGCTACAGTGTGATTGCCAAGGTGAAACCTTGGTGTAGATGACAGCATGAGGCCAAGAACTTTTTTGCACATAGGCTTGGTGCCCCTTCCTGGGCTGTGCACTGCACATGACTGGATGTGGTTCTTGAGCATTGGAACCACTGGGGCTACCAGGATGTTCCTGAGATGTTTCACAGTGAGAGGGAAGTTCGGTGCAACCAGTCATCCAGGATAACTGGCTATCTGATGTTCCTGGATCTCACTCAGTCTCTGAAATACATTTAGGGTCTACCTGACAAGTGATTTCTTTTCAACACCTGGAGCATAATAGGCAAGTGAGATGATGGGCTGTCAACTAGGGCACTTTATGCTTGTTTAGTGCCAACTGTGTTACAATAAAATTTTGATGTCACCATTTTCTCCTGCTGAAAAAACACAAACCACTGTTAGACAACATTTCTCAGCAGGGAGGTTTCTGGGTTTGTTTTCCATTTACACCTGCTTTTTATGACTTCATTGGCTTGCTCAGAAGAGGAGGAGACAGAAACTAGAGTGAGAAAAATTGATACATTTCTATATTTTCTAATCCTTTTAATTATAAAAGATCTGAAAAACCCCTCAAAAACACCTGACTTCAGAGTGCCAACATGTAGTTGATGTCATAAAGTATTCATGGGGGCTGGGATTAAAGCTGGTATGTTTTAGAGTGATTAAATTTGAGAACCTGATGACTAGAGCTGTTTTTTTCATTATTGCCCTGACATGAGCACAAAGTTTCAGAACTTGAGAGTTTCTAAGTATCCAGCACGTCTCTGCAGAGCCGAAACAAATGGCCTGGGGAAAGCAGTAACGGGTAGTACCCGACGGTGGCTACACAGCGTCTTTAACTGCATCTCTAAAACCAAGTTACTCATATGCAGCACTTTCATCCTGATTTGTTCCACAAATCTACCATGCCAGGCTTTGCAAGGAGGCAATGGCTCCTCCGTTCCTAGATGTCTCTCAGGGAGCAGCTGCAGGTGCCAAAGTATTTGCCAGCTGTGGAGGGAGCAAGCAGTGCCTGGCAGGGGCAGCAGAACAATTGCCAGCTCCCTACTCTGCTGCTGTAAGAGGGACAGACATCTTTCCAAACACTCACTCTAGCTATTTGTGCTGTATTTGCAATGGTACTGCACATGGGACTGGATGGAGGGTCCCACCCTGGAACCATCTGAGATGTGGTAAACCAGAGCCTGCACATCTTTGAGTGATGCTGCCGGAGACAGAGAAACTCTGAGTCCTCTTTTTCCATGCAAAATATTGTCCCTGCTTGAGTATGACAATTTAGTGCCAGCTCAAGGCTCCTCTCAAGAGACCTGTCCTCAGGAAGAGTTTTGTTCCCAGAAGAAATAGCACTACAGAGGATTACTCTGCAAGGTAACCTGTCTTGAGGGTGTTTAAATGAGCTCTGCAAGGACCAGGCTCTCCTGGGCAACACCAGAGTGCAGAGGCTGAAAAAGGCCCAAACTCCCTGCAGGGAAGCCCAAGGAGACAGGTCAGAGGTTAACTGCTGAACTGCTGAGCAGCTCTAGCCCCCAGACTCACACGGAAAAGGAATGGATGGAGCAGGGCAGGATGCCCAGCCTGGGCTCTCTTGCTCAGAACCTTCCTCACTCAGTCTAGTTGTTCCCACACAACCTGGCGAGACAAGACTCAAACTTCCCAGGGCAAGGGGAGTTGAGCTGGGCTGCCAGGATGCATGGCATTGACATGAGAGATACTCCCCAAACATTCCTTCTCCTCCTCCTCCTCTCCAGCCCTTGCAGCACCTCTCTACAATGGCCATTTAATGACAGCACCCTGGCATTTACCTATCAGGGCTCCTACAGCTGGCACTTTTGGGCATAAACCTCCTGAATACACCCATCTTAACTGACCCACATCTTTCCACAGGCTGTTTCTGGGGCAGCGTCAGCGTGTTTTGCTACTGCTGCTTGCATTGCCCCTGCCCTGCTAGGGCACTTTTCCAGACAGGGCAAACATTTCATCATCATCTCCTTGAGATTTCTTATTCTTTCTCTTCCTCATTTCCGTTTTTTTTCCACACCCATCTCTTTGCCTTAAATATTGCCTAATTTCCACACAGGTGCAGGCGGTGGAGTGAGCTCACTGTGTTCGATGTTGCATGCAGAGCCAGCCCCCTCCATCCTGCTGGGTGCACAGGGTCTACGGGGTCCACACCAAGCCAGGGACACAATCCTCAGCTGCTGTTGCCCCACTGCACATCCCAGCATGACACTGAGTGGAGGGAGCTGGGCCACTTCCACAAGATTGCTGATGAGAAGACATGTCTCCCTGGAGAGCAGAGAAAAGCATCAGCCCCACCATGGTCTTCACCTTCGCCCAACTGTGCAAAACCAATCTCTTCCAAAATAGGCTCATCTTCTCATGTTCCCCTCCGTGGGGAAAGCAAAACCTTGCATTTCCACAGAGCTGGCCACCTGGAGTGGGGGAGGCAGAAAGTGAGCAGGAACCGCACACAACTACTGGGGCAAGCTGCTGCACCTTCTCAGCTTGTGTCTCCCAAGAGACAGAGCGGGAGCATTCTGGTGGCAGAGCTCGCCAGGAAACGGTGCTTTTTGCAGAAAAAGCATTTTTTTGTTTCATTATTTTCTCTTTCTGCTCTTATTTTTCAGAGGGAGGGAGGGGAATTGAGCTGGGGGATTTCACTAAAAGTATATTTTACAGAGGAAAAAAACATCCATTTTCTGTCTAATCGGGAGAATTTTCTTGATGCAGACAAATATCACTGCCCAGAGGACTGAATTGCTTCTGCTTCCAGTTGCTGAGAACTACACTTTGTTAGATGGGAGTTTGATGAAAACCTTAAGTGGTGGCAAAAATGGAAATTTTGCAGAGATAGCTGCTGGACCCTCAGAAAGGTCATGCTTTGTTGCTGAAAAGGCGTTTTAAACCTTGCTTTGGACCAGACCTTTCAACAGGATGGCATGCCAGAGAAGAAAGAAATGGTTTAGGAAAACAGGATGAATCCACTTTCTTACGGACAGATACAGTGAGGAGAGATGGGGTAAGGAATGAATGTTGCCTGGTGCTAGTACATAGGCAGGAGGAATGACCTGGGACTGGTGGATCAGAGCATGGCTGGGGTTTTGCTTGGGGACTTTTAGTCTCCTAATTCTAGATCTGGTACCTGTAACTTGTATTTTCACCCCAAAAAAAAAATTATTAGAGTTATTCAGAGTGCTACAAAGGTGATGCTATGCAAATTTCTGGTGGGAAATACAGCTGCCTCAAAACATTGATAGCCTGTGGTTTCATTTATGTGGTGGATGTTAATGTGTCTAATGGTTCTGAGGAGAGCTGTCTGAAAAAATGAATTTGGAGTTGTTTTGCTTCATGAGTAGTTCTGAAAAGTCAGGAAGGAGGGAATTAGTTCAGATTGCAACTAGGACTATTTATTTAAATTACAGCAAATGTGAAAGGTGAAGAGAAAATGCTGCACTTTGATTTGGAGCAATTTACAAGTAAAATGGAGGGGAATTTCAAACTGAAATAAACATTGCAAATGTATTTTCTTGGAATTTTTTTCTCAGGACAAACAATTTAGTACAACCAGCAGTAATGCTCAAAACTATTTGTCACCAAATTTGCATTTTTCACACACGGGAAGTTTCAGGTGAGAGAATTTCACCCATCCCCAGCTCTGAGCCTGGGAATTGAGGATATCTCCCAGCCCTTTGCCATTGTGTGAATTAACCCAACTGGATGTTTGCAACCAGTGCTGAGGTTGCAACATCTCGCTGCTGAGGACACATCTCCAGACCAGGCTTTGCATATTGTATTTGGGTAGCTCTGTCATTTTAACATTTTGGCAAGGTTTCCTTGCAATGTGGTGTCACACAGAGAGTGATTAAGTGACACACAGAGGTCCTCCAACTCCTGCCTGAGTTTGTGTGGGTCACTCTCCTCGATGGCAAAGGACATGAGGCCAATCCCCAGTCTGAAGGCCAAGGAAACCACCCCAAGTCTTGATTCCACACTGAGACAACCTGTCCCAACCCCACAACAACCAGGTCATGATCCAGAGACAAAAATGTCACTCCCAAGCACCCAACATGAGGTCTCCACCTCAGCTGCATGTCTGCAGAAAAAACAACCCTTCAGGGATTTGCTGATGAACTTCGTCTCTCTGGTGAGGGATACCAGCACCCAGGGATGGAGAGGGTCAGCAGCCTCTCAGGGGATGAGAGCAGGCAATCACACAGCCCAGCCTGTATGAACTGCACCCAGCCCTGTCTTTCTGAGGTCCCAGTGAAAATGACAGTAGTTAATAAAATCAGGTGGCCAAGGTTAGGGACAACATTTTTCTCAGAGATAAGCTAAGTGAGAGGAAATCTTTTTTCATCTGAAATGACCTGAATGTCTGTTTTACAGCCATGTGCATTAACTCTTTAGCGGCAGCAAGATTTGGAGACACCTCTAATGGCTTTCATGAATCTTTCAGAGTGGGATGAAACACAGAAGCTTGGGAAATGGTCCTATTTCTCAAATGGCTCAAAAAAAACACCATTAGGGCAGCCTGAATTTCCAGAAAGCCAAGCAAATAAATTCCAGTAAAACCAGGCATTTTTAAATCTAATCCCCCATTTCTCCCCATTGCTTTAATCACTCCCTGTGACCCACAATCCAGACAATGAAGCAGTGTGCTGGGACCCAAGAACCGTTCATTAATGTTTACAAGACACTGAGATAATAAGGGAAAAGAGCCACAGAAATAGTGTGTATGAATGCATGATAGAAATAATATGTTTAGTCTCTGTGATTACTCATGCTCTCAGAGCTGAGCAGGTGCACAAGTTTTTACAGGTCTGAGCCTTGGTTTGATCCAAAGATATCTTCAAATCAGGCTCTTTGCTCCTTGAGTGGAGCAATCCCTGAATCCACTTGGCTGCTCTGGGCAGGAAGGGGGAAGCTGTCAGATACCAGGAATTTGGCATTACCACTGCATCACTTCAGCCATGTAAGTGATCTGGAGTAAGGTCACTCACCAAAACACTGTTGATCAATGCCACAGAAGTGTTGGGCTGGGGAGGTCCAGAAGGACAAATGCTGTTTAGGTTTCACAGTGCAAATTACAGCAGGAACAGAAAACTGTCTTTCCATTTTCCTGATCCCAGACATTCCTGGGAGCATAGGCCGTGGCTGCTTTATCTTTTAAATCAACAAGTTCTTCAGAAGAAGAAGCATTTCTTGATCTCATGACTGCTGCAGCAGACAGATCTCTCCCCTTGCAGCCAGGCAATGCGCTTCCTGCCAGCTGGACTCACTCCCTGCCTAAACCCTGTCCCAGTGATGCACAAGCTGTCTCTTATCTGGCAGGTCAGGCTGGAGCAATGGGATTGAGACATTTCAAGATATCATCTGGGAGAGCACAATAAAATCAAGGTGAGTCGATCTGTCAATCACTGCCGTACACTGTGCATTGGCCCCACAGCCCTGTCTGCACTAACAGCAGCTTCACAGCACGCCAGGCAGCCCACCCAACCCCGGCACAGCCAGCCCTGGCCATGCCCCTCTCCAGGAACAGGGGGGCTGTGCTGCAAGGTCAGGAGGATGCTATCACCCCGGCTAGCTCTCATTGTGCACACACACCAGCATGCCTGGGAAAGGCCGAGGCCACCCTTCCTGACTGCTTTGCCATTGCATCCCCTAAGCAGTCCTGAGAGTCTTGCACCAGCTGGAGCAGATACATCAAAGCTGGATTGTGGAAGAAAAGCAACCTCTTTCCCCTCACCGTGAGGCTGGATACAGTGCGATGGAAATGCTTGCACAGTGTGTTTTACATGGAAAAGTGTTTTCCTTCAGAAAAATGCAAAACCACTCCTGCTTCCATCTTCTGACTTCTTGTTCTCCCTTATCTCCGGATTACATCATGGTACGCTGTGCCCGAAGGTTGCCGCCCCATCCCTAGGCTGCACCGCCTCACAGACACAACCTTCTCTTCAGTCCAGTTTGGTACTGGCTACTTTGTACCAGTTGAAACATCTTATCTCCTTTGCTGGATGAAGGTCTCTGCCGTCTGAGTAGTTGCAGTTCAGCAGTCTGGCGTGCTGAAATGGGGAGTTTCAGGTCTCACCAGCTGTCCTGGGTCCCTGTGCAGGAGACACCACATTTCCCTCTGATCTGATCACTTCACAGACTGGCTTAAAACTCAGACACCCACAGCAGAGTATAAGCCCTTGCTTCCTGCTAAGGATGTGTTCAACCTCTCTGAAGGATAAGGATGGCGTTAAGCCTGTGTCTCCCTGAATAAGCAGCCAAGTGACAAAATATGGCTTGACACATGGGGCTGGCAGAAGTGATGCTCGGAAAGACCAAGGAGGAAGGAATAGCCTGGGGGTCTCATGCTACCTTCAGAATGGGAGTGATTTCCACTTGTTGGGGTAGAAATCCCTGCACTTCAGAGCCAGAGGGGCACACTGGCAAGGTTGGATCCCCAGGATGGACAGGGAGATGGACAGCAAGCCCGGGACCCCACTCCGGGTGAGTGGGATGTGCTGCCATCAGCCGCAAACCGAAAATTGGGTCTGTCAGAGCGAGCCAGATGAAGCTCAGCTGTGCCTGAGCACAGCTCCCAGGGAAGCTGATCTGGGGGGTGTGGTCAAAGGGGTCTTCCCCTCTTCTTCTAGATGGTATAGTGCAGGTACTGCTCCCTACAACATCTCTAATCAAGTAATGACACCACGTAAGGGTAGTAAAGCAAGGTTCATTATAATAACAACACTGTGCACTTGTAGTGGCCTTCAACTGGGGGGCTCTGTGACATTAGTTAACTGTCCATCCTCCCTAGACCATAAAAAACTGTTATCCACCTTCTGCTGTAGGGTCAGCAAAGAAGAGATGGAGACTCACAATTCCCAAAGCTTCCCCTGACTTTCCATCGTGTGTTTTAGCCTTGTCCATGCAGGAGCATTGCAGACATAGCCTGGCTCTGAGGCAGAGCACAGCCAGTGCTCAGGAGCAGCTAGGCAGTCCCAGTTTCTGGGAACAAGCGGGGAACCCCAGTTGGGGGTTGGGTTTGAACATCTCCAAGGCTGGTGGTCATATCTGAGGTAGACATCTGAATGGTCCGTAGAGGTACTTCTAAGGCACAACCAGCCTACCATGGACTGCTTCTTCAGGATGAGATGAAGGGCCTCTTTGGAGTGTCTAGTTCTCTGCACCCATTACAAAAGCAGCATGGACAGACAGCCCCAGTGAATATGATCATGCAGGAGTATCCACCCAGGTTCACACTGCAGCCCAGCAGCAGTTCCAGGGGAGAAGCACACCACACCATCTGACTGTTCCCCTTTTCACTGTTACTTGTCTCCTCACCGGCTCTCAGATAGCAGAAGCTGTTCAAGTCTCCAGACTGGAATTCTTGATATTATCATTACTGTCACAGCTTCTAGAGGGGTATAACCAAGACAAAAGGACTTGTTTTGCTGGATCCTACACATCACATGCTTGGAGGGAGTTTCTCTGCCTGCAAACATACTCATGAAGTTCCTGGCCCTGCAAACTCTTACAGGCATTACCATAAAACCTCTCAGAAATTACATGGAAAGGAAGATTACCAGGCCCTATAGAAACTGTCTTTTCCTCTCCCTGAGTTTAATTAAGATGTCCACAGGCTTAAACTGTTCTGAAACACCTTGTGAAAGACAAAGGCAGGGCAGGGAGAGCTCAGGAGGAGTTCATGACCCACAGAGAGCATTACAGAGCTGGCACAGGGGCTCTGCTTGTCATGGTCCTGTGGACACATGCTGTTCTGGGGGGGCTGCCCTCACATGTGACTGGTGTCTCTTGTGTATTTGACTATTTGCAGTCAATGAATAAGTCTGAATGCCTCTGCAGAAAGACTCTGCCATCGAAGCTGGAGTTTTCTCGTTTTGCTTTTCTGCTCATTGCACAACCATATTTACTATTCTTGAAAGCTGTCTTCCGTAGACCCACATGCCTGTGTGTGACAGATGCAGTGCTGAGCCCTGCAAAGCTGGACCTGCAGAGCAAGGGACTTGAATGTCTGGGCACTGCCTTCCTCAAAGACAGAGCTGAGCTCTGTAATGACCCACTGTGAGCCACCATGTTGGTGGTGCTCAGTCAGCATCTATATGCTAGGAGTTTTCTCTAGCCAGTTCTCTCAATGACAGAGCTAGACCTGATCTGTGTAATAGACCTGCTCCCTCCCGAGGAAAAGCTCTGCACCGTCATCTTTCTGCCTTACCCAGACAGACAGACTGATGAACCCTTGAGATACTGGGAACACCGGCCACTAACAAGGTTGGCCAATGCCTGGGCTGTCTGGGGGCTGCAGGCATCTTTGCTGAGCTCTTCCTGCTCAAGAGAAGGCTAATTAATCAGCTCTGCTATTCTGGCATCACCTAAAAGTGAAAATACTTTCTGGCAGGGCAGCAGGCACAAAATTAGCTGCTGCATTAAACTGCCAAATCTCCTTTACTCCTTTATTAGTTGCATTTGGTGATGATGAGGAGCGAGGCATTAACCGGTCCCTGATGGATAAAGAAACTATTACTTTGCTTTCTCTTTGCAGTAGGGAGGAGGAAATAGGTTTTATTACTGAGATTTCCTTGAAGACATTCACTTGACTTTGTGGCATCAGAGACAGAAGAGAAATGAAGAACACTGAAATCTTGGCACAGCAGGATTGTGCACGGATAATAAAAGAGAGAAGTACTGGGTCAATTGGGGTCTGAAATATACTTAGGTGATTGAATCCTTGAGTCAGGCCGAAGCTCTGATGATCTGCTGGGCTCAACTAATTTCAGCATTGCAGCCAGGATCTCTGTGTTAACACCTAGGGCCTAAACCGGGAAACTTGCTGGGAACACACATTGGTGATACGTCAGAAAGGAATGGAAGGGAATAGTATGAAATAGAATAGAATGGAATGGTATGGTATGGAATAGAATAGAATAGAATTTTTTAATCTACAACTTACTTACCCACCATAGTTTTAGGCTGCTGGCTAACATGCCATGACTTTAGTAAAGGAAGGTGTAGCCTGGAAGAACCCATGCGAATCACCTTATCCATGTCCTGAAGTCTCAGAGGATTTGCTTCTGAGAGATCTATGTCTTCCACGTACATCCATGAGTGACGATGTGGAATGACAACCTTCTCAATCACCACAGCTATATCCAACAGGGGTGATGAACCAAAGCCTCACACAGTAACTGCAGAAGAAGATGGTGATAAGGGCATAGGGCACCCTGTCAGGTGACCAAGTTGCAGGACATTTGGTTCTACTGCCTCTGCTCCAAGGCCTAAAAGAGGGACAGGTATCAGTTAGAAAAGGACAGAGATCTACTATATAACTTTGGATCAAGCTGCTGAACTTCCCAAGGCATAATCTGAAATTCTTGAGTTTTCTACCCTTCTCAAAGCAAAATAAACACAACCTGGACACAGATATCCAAGAGACCTAGAGCATATAGGAGCAGGAGGGCAAAGCTGATACAGAGTTGACTTAAGCATGGTGGGGGATCAATGGTCTATGAACAAACATAGGGTGAAAATTGGAAGAAGCACCCTAACCATGTGGGGAAAGAGGTCCTGCAATAGGCAGCCAGAGGCAAAAAGCCAACCTGGCGAGTTTGCAGCTGCCAAAGAGGATGTGGTGGCCCAGAGCTGTGGAGACCCGGCTCCAAAGTCCACCAGTTCCCTTCCGTTCTAGTCACTGAGGGACCATCTTCATCTTGTTGGATCCTGTCTTGTGGAGCCCAGGCACCAGGAGGGCTGGGAAGGGATACCGCACCAAACTGTCTTATACCACCACTTCTAACACTGAGGGGACTTGATGTGTGTTGGTGGCCAAGTGTGACTCTCCTGGCCAGGGTGCATTTGAACATCCCAACAGGGAAAGTTCAGGCTCCTGGCCTAGGATCTGGCTCAAATATCAGAATGAGGTGAGGTTGCCTTGCAGGACAGGTCCATGGAGAGCCTGGTGGTGGCCAGAGCTTTGCTTCAGCCAGGACTTGCTGGCTGCTGCCTGGGGCACTGCTCCCTGGCTCTGTTGCATACGGTCCTCCAACCTCCCTCCACCTCACTTTCCACATCTACAATGTGGAGCTAAAGCTAATTACAGCCCCTAGAGCAGAGCTGCATGGCTTGGCTTTACTCACGTTTTGAAAACGCTCGGAGATGAAAGGTGCTTGAGAGAGCAGAGCATTGTTATTACTAATAATTACAAAAATTAACCAAATATTTGTCTAGCAGCAACCATCTCTGCTGCTGTTTCTTACGCAAAATACACACATTCTCTGACTGCCAAACCAAAGCCCCAGAATCACTACATCAGCCCTACAGTATCGAGAAGGGGGTCCAAAAGTGCCTTGGGTCTGAAAAGGGTTTTCTGTTCCAGCAATTAATTTAATTGACCTAAATATAACCCAGGTATACTGCAGATCCAAATTGCTCACTGACAACAAACCCAAACAGGGCCCAGAGGCTGCAAGACAGCAGGTTAAACGCTGCCTCCGAAGCTGCCGGGCTGATCCTGGCACCCGAGTGGTTTTTCTCCTGGTATTCACCACCACTTACTGCTGTGGAGTTGGGCTTTTGTAAAGTGTTTATCAATGCCTGGGCATCGTCCAAACTGAGAAAGGGTGTGTGAGGAGAGAAGTGTCCCCTTGCAGTCGGCAGGGACTGGATTTCATAGCTCATTTTATTTCCAGTCTGTATCATTTTATTGCTTCCCCTCCCCCCCCCCCCCCCTCTGTTTTCTAATAAGCTCTTCTAACACCTAATAAAATCAGTCTTTTTCCCTTCTACTTACCTCCCCCTGCTGCCATCCCGATTACCTAGAGAAGAAAAATACAGAGCACGGGGTCCTGCAGGCTGAGGTTTTAGTGACTGATTTCAACCGACGTGAGCAGAATCGGCAATAAACTTCAATGTCATGGTATTTTGATTACCCTTCTTCTGTATTGCGTGAAATGTCTGAAGGGGACAAATGCCAAGGAGTGAGAGGAATGCTTTTTGGGTCATATAGCCAAAAATGAAACTAAGAAAGGAGCCATTTCCAGAGAGGGAGATGCAGTCAGCTGGGCAACAGTTATCTGTAATAGATGACATCTCTCACTGATGTGATCTCTATTATCCCCCTCTCTCAGCATTTCACAGGCCTTGACAGCTTCTCCCCTCCAGCACCTTTGCAAGACTGTGCCATTGTTCCATACGCATTTTACCAACAGGGACCAGAAGCGCCAAAATGACAACACCCAGCTCCCCTAATCTATGTTGGCACCCAGTTCCCACTGGTCACAGCCTGAAAATCCATTTGTGGTCCAGGCACAGCTCTATTTAACTGTGAATTTATTTGCGAAGGTAGATAAAATGCTCTGTGACCACAGAGAAGCAAACAAATCTCACAAAACCCAAGTTTGTTATTTCCTGCTCTGCTTTCAAAACAAAACACAATAATTCTAGCAGACAATTAAACTCCCTGATTTCCAAGAGAGGCAGGCGCACAAATACTTTTGAGGATCTGAGCCCACATGATTATGTAAGGAATTAGCAGGAGGGAATTAACCCGATCGCTGGAGCATCCTTGTGGAGAGGTTCTCATCCACACCCAGGGCTGCCATACAGGAGCATGCCAGAGTGAAATGTAAAACCCAGAAATACTTAAAACTGAAATCAGGGAAGTGGCAGAAAACGGCACACTTCTGCAGGTCAGGGGAGCAGCTGA
This sequence comes from Coracias cyanogaster, assembly GCA_033124195.1. Classification (NCBI taxonomy): domain Eukaryota; kingdom Metazoa; phylum Chordata; class Aves; order Coraciiformes; family Coraciidae; genus Coracias; species Coracias cyanogaster. The sequence goes on from JAVSBS010012264.1 coordinate 17,190, forward strand.
CATGAGCCCTCTCTACCTCCCGCCTCACCACCGTGCTGCCTGTATCCCTCAAAGCCAGGAAAAACAAGCCGAAGGTTGCCTGTACTTCTTCCAAGCATGCGGGACTCCATGCGGGGCAGACAGAGCTTCGGCAACTGTCTGTGGACTGGTTGTCCATTCATTGCCCCCTGTGCATAGATATAGGCTCTGCATCAGGGCAGATAATCCCTGCACACCCATGGGGAAGTTTGGCAAGGGGGCCAGAGGTGCCAGTGTGCCGGCCCCAAGCTGAGCAGCCGCGGGGCTGCAGGGACGAGGCAGCGCGAGTGCAGGATTTCCACGGCTCGGCAAGGATTTCACGTTCCTCCCTCCACCCCAGGGCTGCTTATTAAATATGCTGTCATATTAAAACAAAACTATTAAAAAAAATAACAATAAGTAGAAGCGAGCAGGATTTGGGGAAGTAATGGGGAAGGTTGGGGGCCTGATCCTGCTCTCCCTCAGGCTGCGGTAATGAGGAGCATTGGGTGAAGCCTCTGGGAAGGCAGGTCTGAGGAGGGCTCCTTCATTCCAGGCCAGGTGGGACAGAAAGGAGTTCTGGCTCCTTTCCCATATTTAATGCTGTCACAGTCAAATTTATCACGCTGAAACCGGTGGAGTTGTTTGCAGGAGTGAGGACCACTGCAGCAGCAGCAGCACTGGCAGTGCAGAACGCGGCCAGGGGGAACCAGCCCTCCCTGCCCAGGATGGACGCAGCTCCCAAGGCAGCACTGACAATAAAAACATACCTTTCCCGGGCAGGCAAAGGCTGCCTGAACTGTCACTTTAATTGAAAGCTTCTGCTGTCGTATACTTCACCTTATGTTTAATGATTCACCTCTTAAGCAGCCCACTTGTACCTTTGTAATCTCTGTGAAGGTTAACTTGTTGATCCTAGAAACTTGTCTGGAGAGAGCAAGGCAATTTGCAGGGAGGCGAGGAAGAAAAAAAGTACCGTGTCTTCTGATGAAAAATGTTGTTCTTGAGGAAGAAAGAAGGATAAATAAATTGCAAAATTCAGAAGAGTTGATGAGACGTTGGAAAGAAAATAGAAAAGAAGGGGAAAAAACCAGCAGTGTCCGTAAAAGAACGGGGGAAGAGGTAGGGAATAGTTGGGTTTAGTTTCCAGCTCCTGGGATTTCTGCTTTACAGGAATTAAAAACATATTTGTCATTTACTAGATTAAATAAAAATAATCCTAGAGTCAAATTATTTTTAGGACATTAAGAGTTACGTTCTTATGGGTAGTAATCTATTTGTAACACTGTAATGGAGTGACTGGCAATTTCATACAGCTTTGGGATTGATCCTTCCCTATTTGCCATGTACCTATGCAAATAAATATCCCATTTGATTCATGTCCGTATCGTAGAATCTGCCTGCTTCTTTCTTAGACCTTTAGTATTTAATTATTGAAAACAAGGAGAAATCCCATGGGAATTTTTGTCTCGAAAAATAGCTGACATATTCTTATCATTTAAGAATGGCAGAAAAAAATGAGAAAGGCTAATTCTTTTTAAGTCCCAAAACAGAAACTCAAATAGGGACGAGGAGAAAAAAAAATCTTAAAACCCAGAAACCAAACTTCCCCTCCTTCCTTTTTACATGAATATTCTGGGTTTTTACTGTAGTTATTCATAGTCGTACCTAAATGTAGTCTATAAATCTACTAATATATTATTTAACACTCTAACTACTGGTATAAAAAATTATAAAATATTCTGTTGGCAATACATTTAATTGAATTCTTTTCAGAGACTGCTTGTTATTGCCAGGCATGCTTTTAGAGATAGTACAAAGAAATAAAAGAATTTCAGGAGGCAGTAAAACAAATAATTACCATTTTCACCATTACTCCCAGATACCTTCTCATCCAGTCACTAAATCCTTCAAGTCTAAATCAAAGAGTTTCAGTGAGCAAAACTGTACAGATCATTTCAAAGAATATAAAAGTTATGTGGATGTTTTATTTGAAAAAAGAAATTGAAATTCACGTAGCACTCCTCTGGCTGAGACGTCCGAGGAGTTCCTAAAAAAAAAAAGCCAACAAAACCCAGGCTGATTTACCCTGAACTTTAGAGGCCCGTTCAGGATCGATGCAAATCCCTCTTTTAATTTCAGTGTGCTTGTGCCCATAAAACTTTGAGACATAGTCCTTCTTCTTAGGCTCTCTTCTGCTTTTTAATATCAGGGATCTGCAAGATTCTCTGAGGCATGAATATAGAAGTAATAAATAATACTATTAACCATCCAAAACAAGCACTGCTTTTATTCTTTTTATTATTTTTTCCCAACAAAGTAACCACTTTTGCCTTAGGTTTGAACTACCTCAGCATAACTCCTTATCAGGAAAGTATCTGTAGGATTAGTGAGGTTTTTTTTAATCTTGACAGTTGAAAGTTGATGTATCTGCAGAAAAGGAAAGAGGTCAATGGTGCCACTCAGCCATGGGCCAGGGATTTTCAGCTTCCACAGCCCACAGACTTTATATTTTCATGGGTGCCAGGATGACAAGATCTGGGGACAAGCAAGGGAGTGGAGCTGTGGGTGCTGGCCAGACGAATGATAACCCACGACCTGCCCGGCCAGGAGGCTCCATGCCCAGCACAGCCCCACCGAGGCACAGCCAGGCTTTGGTCCATAATTGGTTAAAAATTGATTCGGACTAGGGAGGGGTAGGATGGAATTATCCGTGGCTGGAAAACCTCCAGATGAAGTTTCCTTTTTAAATCAAAGATGAGAAAGAGATGGCACAGAGCTGGCTCAGTGGGACAGGGACGATCCTTATGCAGCTCCCGGTAACTGATGTTTACTCGCAGGTAGTGTTTGGGAATTAGGCAGGCAGACAGGCAGATATCTCGCTCCTTCGCGTATGTGGGAGGAAAGTCATTTCTGACAGGCAAGCCTGCGCTGTCTCTTGGCAGTGAGAGCCAAGCAGATATGCCAGTTATTTGGGCAATTCTGCAGGAATATTATCCTGAGGTTTCATCTAAGTGCAGTGCGGATGCACAGCCCTCCATCATTGGAGTGGTTCTTCTCATGGGGTACTGGCGCAGGTGCGATTCATTACCCCAAATGGGGTGTCTGCACATGGCACAGAGGTGCCAGCATGCTCTCAGGCCGTGCAAGGGGTTGTGTTGTTGCAGGAAGGCTCAGCGGGCCGGCCGGCTGCACACCCCTCTGCAGCCTTTGGTTGTCCCTCCCTCCATCAATCTCTCCATCCCTCCGATCCTGTGTTCCAGGGTGCCCCACGACCCCCTGCACCACACCAGTCCAGCTCCAGATGCTAGCAGATGCTGAGTGGTAGCTCTGGGCCTCTAAAGCCTCTGTACGAGGAGTGATGGGAGCAACACAAACTGGGCTGGGGGGATGCAGATGGACAAGCCGACTGGTGGGCTGACGGGGAGATGGGCTGGGTGGGGGCGAGGTACGGTCCGGTGTGCCCAGGGTGTGCTGGAACAGCCAAGCTCTACCACAGCACTCAAGTTTTTCCACTTCCCGTCCTTTCCCTTGCAGTAAGGACAGAGGGAAAGTGTATTAAAGTGTGCTTTAACACTCCAGTTAAAGCACAAAAAATCCAAAACAAAGGAAAAAAAAAAAAAAAAGAAAGAAAGAGCAAGGAGCCCCGATGAGCATCGCAGCACTCCACTCCCTGCCATTTCCATACGCCCGGCTGCTGCTCCCTCTTCTCCTCCCAGCCAGAGCCCATGCCTCTTCCGATACCCGGGAAAACATTTTGTTCTACGTTAAAGGCTAAAGCTAACACATGACCAGTGAGAGGCAGCAGTTTGTTTAGCTCTTGGAGTTTATTTTAATTGCGGCCTTGTTTTGTAATGAGGACGGCCTCGGCAGGGGGAGCCTTCTGGGATCCAGGGGGCTGTTCCGGGGAGTTTCCTTATCAATAAAAAGAAATCTCATCTATTTAAATTAACAAGAACCGGATCGGATGTGCGCTCAGCTGCTTTGTTTTCTTGGATGTTAAACCATACACATTTAGGATTTCAATAATAATAACACAATAAGGATTTCAGTGGCCGTTTGGGATCACCCAAGTGCTCCCTTTAATATCCCCAACCTTCATGAGGGAGGAAGGAACGGGAGAGATGGGCCCTGTATTCGTGCTGACAGGCAGAAAATAGCCCGTTAAACCTGAGTGGTTTGTTATGATGATGCAGGGAAAAAAAAAAGGAGGAAAAAAAAAAAGAAAAATCATGTGAGTTTTATGCAAATCAGGTGAATTGGACGGTTAAAAAAACCCTAAATGTCAGGTAGATAAGATCATGTACACCTAGAGCAGTGTCATGATATTCTTTGTACGTTACATTCATACTGGAAACCAAAACGTGTTACAGAAATCAGACACCCACAAAAAGCTCTGAGATTGCACTGAGAACAGGTTCCTGCAGAGCACCAACCTCTGACCAAAAAAAAAAGAAAAAAAGAAAAGAAAAAAAGTAGGTTAGATTAGAAAACAAGATAGTTGAATTTAGCCAGGGAATAGGCTGTCCCTGCGCAGCATGCAGTCTGGCCCCAGTGCACGCACATTAATATGCACAAAACTCCTTTTAAGTAACGTTGGTGCAGTGGCACCCGGCTCTGAAATGGGCAGGCTGCTCCTGCAACCCACCCTCGACTGGCACAGAGAAGGGGAGAGATTTACGGGCTCTCTTCTGTCAAGCTAAACTTTTCTCTCCCAGACACTTTTTTTCCTCAGAACTCCTGGCAGCTATTTTGTGCAGGCATGGGTAAGCCTCATGGCCTGAAGGAGTTAATTTCAAAAGCAAAAATTATAGTGGGGCACTGTTTATTTAAGCAGTATTTTGTAAAAGACGAAGCATTTCTTTCTAGAAGTGCAGTTCACCTGGGAAAAATATGCACTGGCCCCCACACCGCTTAAAAAAACCCACTCCGTTTCCCTTGGGGGGGACGATCCAAACCCCAGTGGGCTCCCATCACCACCGAGTAGCACCTCCAGCTCCACGGGCCTTCAACATCAAACTGCAGCCCTCGGAGAGGGCTCAATAATTTCACACTGCTTTGTGCCCTGCACGTCAACACGCAGGCAGAGGGGCTGCTTTTCATCTGATGAACTTTGCTAGGGGGTTAGAAATGGGGGTGTGCGAGGCACGTGTAAGGATGTCCAGCGCTGCTCCAGCCTCCGCTCCTGCTCCTTGGAGCTGCTTCTGTCTGCCCAGAAATGCCCCTGCCAGCTCCAAGGGGACCATTTTCCAGCAGCATTGCCCCCATCCCGTCCCTTTTGCAAGATGGCACATCAGAGGTTCAAAACTCTGCCTGGGTGAGGGGCTCTGTGCAGGGTGGGGGAGTGTTTTTGAGAGGGGGGTGCATGGGGCTGTCCCCCTATAACAGGTTTACTGCAGCCCTGCTCAGTGGGGCTGAGCTGCTGCCCCTCCACATGCCGCCCAGGCACCTCCTGAGTGTACAGGAGCCACCCCAGGGCCGAGGGTGGTGGGGAGCGTCCCGCAGCCGTCATGGGGGCTGCTGGTGACTTCCCAGCCCTACCTGGCAACCCAGCTCACCACGGGGCCGCTTTCACCTCCAAAGTGAAGCCACTTGTTGTCGGCTGGCAAAGGAGACCATCCTGCTGGGGCATCACTGCCCTGCCTGCCTGGCAGCACCGCTGCCCCACCAGCTGCCAAGCTGGTCCCCAGAGCTGGGACCCAGATGGGACATGTAAGGGAAGAGGGTGACAAGGCCTTACTCAGCACTGACCCCTCTGGCTGATGGGGGAGAGGGGTCCTGGGGAAATGACCCTATCCCCGGCACCCCAAAGTCCCCGGTGAGGCACCGCAGGGACCGCTGCTGCTTTTAGGGAGCAGAAAGAAGCAGTGGGAGGTGGGGCAGGAGCCGCAGAGCTGCAGCCAGGCCCTGGGTGGCGGAGAGAGGGAGAAGAGAAGGTACAAAACCGAAGAAGAAAGGCCAAAAACCCTGTGAGTGTACCCAGTTCCCAGCCTGAAGAGGATGCTGGTGGCTGCTCTCTACGGCTGGAATGGAAACTCCGTTGAAAGCCCAGCTTAGCAGCAGCCAGGCAGAGCGAGACCTCTTCCCTGTAAAAGCGCTACTTGAACAGAAGCCGTGCTCGACCTCGTGTCTCCACCAAAAACAGAGAACCGCAAGCGGCAGCCCCCTCGCTGCTCCGCAGCGTCCCGTCCTGCGAGCGCTGGGCTCCGCCGGGCTCCGGCTAAAGCGAAAGCGTCACACGCTGCGGAGAAATGACAAACAGAAAAGGTCTGTCCCCTCCCAACAACCCTCTTCCTTATCATTTCATTGCTCTAAGAAGAAATACCGATATCAAAACCCCAGAGCAGAGTCTGTGTTGCTGGGTCCGTTCCTCCTGCCGCCACCCCAGGAGCCCCCTCCTTGGCCAGGGCCGGGACCGGAGCTCCAGCTTCCAGCTGCCCGAGCTCACTGGGAATTAGATTCCTTTTCGCCTGCAGGAAAGCCATCTCCAGCGTATCTGCACCATCTCAAGTGTCTCGGGAGTACCATCCCTGCCTTGTCACCGGGCTATTTTTAATGATAAAATGAGTCGGATTAGCAGAAGGGCTTTCTTCATAATCCCCCCCCGCTTCCCCCCCTTGCTTTAAAGCATTTCGGTTCACGAGCTCCGCTGAGAAATGAAAATCCAAGCAGCACCCGGGGACCCTGCGCCCGAGGCGGCCGCTCCGCGGGGCTCTGCGGTAGCGGAACCGGTAGCCCGGAGCAATTGGAGCGTGGGCATTAGCGGGACCGGGGGCACCGCGACCCGCGGCGCTTGTTCTGCTCAACACATCTCCGTGAATCGCGAGGGCCCGGGAACGCCACCGCAGCCCGGACCGTGCCGTCCCCCCGCTCCCCGCCGCCGCACCTTGCAGCCCGGACATCCGACGGGGAAAGAGGAACGCGGCTGGGATCTGCTGAGCCGGCCCCAGGACAAACCCTCGCAGCAGGCCCCGCTCGGAATCAACAGCCCGGGCGGGGGGACAGAGAGGCAGAGTCCCGCCGGATTTCCAGTCAGGCCGTGCATTTCCATACAGCACCGGCGGCAGGACGGGCCCCCTCGCCCGGAGCCCCCCGCAAATCCCGCCCGAGGTGCGGCCGGCAGAGGCTCCGCCGCAGTCCCCCCGCCCCGCGCTCCCCAGCAAAGGCCTTTGCCCGGCCACAGGCAGAAAGCGCCGAAAGAAAAAGGCCAGCGCGGCTCCTGCGCCCCGGCACAGCGCGGCCTTCCCGTACCGGCAGAGTACCGACACACTTACAGGTCATTTTGCAACAATAACAAACAACAGCTACAAAGAATGAACCCACCACTCCAGAGTCCTGGGGAGGAAAAAGAGAAAATGGATCAAAAAAAAAAAAAAAAAAAAAAAAGAAAGAAAAAAAAGGAGAAAAAAATATTTTTTAAAAAATCTGGAGAATCCTGGTAAAGAAATATTAAAAAATAAATAAATAAAAACAAAAAGGAAGAAAGGAAGGGGAGAGCGTGGTGAGGGGGGTTCTTTAAGGAAAAAGCTTCTTTCCCTGAGAGTAAATCCCGTCGAGCTGAGCGTGGCTGTCTGCAAAAATTATATAAAAAAAAAAAAAGAAAAAGAATTTTAAAAATTTGCAAAAAATCCAGTGCCATGCAGCAGGATCC
>JAVSBS010012266.1:0-22367 GCA_033124195.1 Coracias cyanogaster
CCGCACCTGCGGCTACCGGGGCCGGGGGGAGGGAGGGAGGGGGGGGCTGCAGCGCCGCGGGGCGCCTGGGCAGCGCTGCGGGCCGGGCTGGGCAGCGGGAGGCGGCGGAGCCCTCCCCGGAGCAGCGGCGGCAGGAGGCCGGGAGGGAAGGACGCACTGACAGGTCGGCCGCCGGCGCTCGTTTCGTCCTCTTCTCCGCCCGCCGCGCCGGGCTGCTGCATGGCGCTGGCTCCGCCGCATCCAGCGGCTCCCCATTTCCCGGCGCGGAGGCGGCGAGGGAAGGGGGGGGGTTCCCCATCGGGGCCGGGGAGCGGCGGCGGAGGGAGGCACCGGAGGGCATAACATGGCGCAACGGTGCCATAATCTGCCCCCGGGGACGCGGCGGGGCGGGCGCTGCGGCGGGGCCGGGGCGCGGCGGCGGCTCCCGCGGGGGGCGGGCGCTGCCGGGGCAGGTGGTGGCGGGTGGGGGTTGTCCCTTCCCCTCCTCCCGGGGGCTCGTACGGTATTTGCGTGCAGCTGCCATCGCTGTTTCCCCTTCATCCTTACCCTGCGGCGCCTAAGACACCCTTTATTTTTGCCCCGGGTGGCTTCTCGGGAGGCGGGGGCCCAGAGCGCGGGGCGGGGCCGGGCTGCCCGGCGGGGCGTGCGGCGCGGCCCGGCGTGTCCCCGTGTCCGTGCGGGGCTCCGCCGTGCTCCCCCCGCCCATAGACCCGGAATCTCCCTTTCCCCTGCCGTGTGTTCCGCCCCTGCAGAGCAGGCAGCAGCAGGCGCGCCAGCTGAAGATGTCGGGTCAGACGCTGACGGATCGCATCGCAGCTGCTCAGTACAGCGTGACGGGGTCGGCCGTGGCCAGGGCCGTCTGCAAAGCCACCACGCATGAAGTGATGGGCCCCAAGAAGAAGCACCTGGACTGTGAGCATCCCTTTTTTGTTCCCCCAGCGAAGGCCCCGGGCGGAGGAGGCTGCCCGAGGGGCTCCGTGGTGCCCCGAGAGCCGCCCGGCTGCCGCCCTGGCTGTAATCCAGCCTGCACACCCTGCGGCTTATGCAGGGGAGATCTCCAGCAGAGGATGAGTTATTATTGCATTTCTTCTCTTATTGCATAATACAGCTCTTTCGGCCATTTTTTTTTTTTCTTAATTTTTTTTTTTTTTCCCTTCATGACCTCTTGCCTTTTATCCAGGGCTCGGAAAGAGGGGAGGGAATTGGGCACAGGGCAGAATGGACACACGCTTGTCACTGCTGGCTTTGGTCGTGATTAAGCAAGGTAGAGACATAAATGCTACACCAGGAGCTGGCCAGGCACGGGTAGGAGTGTGGCTGTCTCCACAGCAGGCTTCTTAAGAGGTTTAGATGATGGTGTGCTTAAATGGCAAGGCACTTGGATAACGCTGCGCCATAGATTGGGGCAGCCTTTGGAGAGTTTGAGGGCTGTTACTGAGGTCCCAAGTATCTGACAGCAACTTAATGAGCTGTCCAGTAGTTTGTATCATGTTTTATTGAAGATGGCTGGTAGCTTTGTCTCATAGGTTTCTGATCTATTCTGGATTGGCCTTAGCTAGTTAATGCATGAAACAAGGTTGAAGTCAAAATGTTTCTTAAAAAACAATGAGCTAGCGATGTTTTGTCTTGGCAGTTTTATTTCTTTTCAACCCACTCAACTGTCAGTCCCTGCTTGGAGACACCAAGGAGTAGAATGGTGAAATAATTTATTTGCATGATGTTAGGTGGCCTTGTTTATCAATGGAAGCTCTGTCCAGCATTGAACTCAGTAGGTCAATGGCAGGTTTTAATGTCTAAAATTAAATGGTTTCCCCCTCCCTTTTTTTTTTTCGATATGGTAAGAAATACTTCCAAGTGAAAACCAAGAGGTTTTATACCAAGCAGTCTCTTGGCTGCTAACCGTTACTAAGTAATCCTAGTGCAGGTGCATGCAAGTATAATTCTGATAATGCTGTATTTCTTAAAAGGAGGTAGTATTACTTCTGGAAAATAATGCCAGATTTCAGTTCCAGTGACTTCATAGCTAACCCTTAAAGTGGCAAGCAGCATGCTGGTCTTCCAGTATATCTAAATACATCATATGTCTAAAAGATGATGACATAAGCAGCATTGATTGGAAACTGACTTGAGTCTAAACTGTTGTTTAAATACATGTGTGGTCTTGATACTGTGTATTCTCTCTTGTTTTCCTGTGTATTTTTAAAAAATCCTCTTGGTTGGTTGTCTCCAATGTGTGGACAGCTACCAGACAGCAACTTCTTCATCTGTAACTAAAAGTTTTACCTTAAAAAAAAAAAAAAAAGGCATGCTGTATCTCTGTGTGTGTATTTATATATATACACATTTGTATGTGTGTACATGTATAAAAATAAAAGTACTATCTGGAATAGGCAGGATTCAAGAGAGGTAGAAGTAATTTACCAGGGCTATATAAAGGCCTGGAAAGGGACTGTGTTTGGATATTGGTGGTAATGTTACTACTTCAGAAAATGAGTGTGGGGGACATTGAAGCTGGTAGCATTCCATGCAACTTCATACCCACCTGCATGTAAGACACACAAGAGGAAGGGAAATTATAATTTCCTGGGAAGATATATCCCTGTTCACTTTTCCTTCTGTTTTCCAAGCTGTATGTAGCAATTGAGAGTTTAACTATCTGGTGTCATTAAAGACAGAATCTTGTCTATAGGAGACATGCACATTCAAAATTTTGGACTATAAATGAAAATCAAGTTCATTTTTTTAAAAGAAAAAATATTATCAGGCTCTTAAACCTGAGGCATCTTCTCATAACTATGAAGTGATAGGCAGTTCCTTGAACTCCAACATATATCTTGTGAACTAGTGTTAAAATGGGATTTATATATTGTAATAAGAGAGTAAATTAAAAGTTTGTCCTTTGAAGGAGCAATGCTCCCGTGCATGCAGGAGGTACTGTTAGGTGGAGTTAGATCTGAGCCATATGGCTGACTGCATTTCAAGTTAGATAAGTAGCATTTGAAGGAGTGGAGAAGGGAATGAAACTTGTAAAACTTGCAAATGCCTTAAGATAAGTTTTGAGTCAAAGTGCAAAGGATTTAGACTATTAAAACTTCAGGTACCAGAGAGCGATGGTTGGAGCTGCGGTTATGGAGAGCTGCAATTCTAGTATTGGTGTGGGGATTCTGTGTCCTTAGGGAACTCCATAATTTTATTTAGCGTCTTAGCGGCCAGGTGTTGTGTCACACAACCTATCTGCCACTGCCCTACTTAGCAACAGGGCTTTGTAAATTAAATGGAGAGCTCGACAATTTAAGGTGAGTTAAGTAGCCCTGTAAGGGTGGGGCACGATGCCTGTCCTCAAGTTTTCTACAGAAGATGCTGGTTCTAGAAGGTTATAGAAAGATGTGACAAAGTGTGGGGTGGTTGTTTTTTCTTTGTTGGTTGGTTTAGGTTTTTCTTTAGTGAGGACTACTCAGAGGGAATTTGCTCTGAGGAATAAAAAGCATGATTTGCAGATGAGTGCATGTGTGGGGAAGGGAGGAGAGTGGATGTCGTCTGTCAACAAAGGCTGAGCTGCTGTTTACCTTTCTATGATTTTCTGTATTGCATAGCTTTGAAATACAGGCTTTAATATGGATGCTGGGTAGTGGCTGCTCTTGGCGTGGACTCCGCATGCTGCTGTCACGTAAAGAAGTACTGAAGTATGATTAGATTGCTATCATATACTCATTAGTGAGATTTACTATTTTATTGAATTCCAGCTCTCCTACTAGTAAATTTCCAGAAACAGCTGGAAGTAGTGCCAGATGGCATTAAATGCATTTCCTAGGTCCTTGTGAGGAGAAAAGGAATGTAAATCTAGGATGCTGTGATGGTTCAGGGCGAGCAGTTGCAGTTAGCATGTTACAGCTCTGAACTTTTTGGGCTTAGCAAACTCATCATAAAGTTGTTTTAAAGTCACTAAAATTAAATGGGTTCATCTCCCTCAGCTAACCATGTTGTTTTAAATAAGTTATGATAAAATACAGCAAACAAGAAAAGCATTCCCATGAACTGGGGATTAGCAACTTGATTTTGCTGCAGTGAGAAGGGCCATTGCAGAGTGGGTGAATGGGGTGTATGGGCTATGTTAAGGACATATAAACTGTGGCGATTCAGCTGGGAGGGAAATCCTAGTGCACAGCATAGAAGTTTAATTCCCAGAATTGTTCTGAAAGATGTGTTAAGGATTCACTGAGGGTTTAATTGTGTGGGGCAAGTACAAGACAGCTTCCAGCCTTGAATGAATGTGACCATCAGTAACTCTGATGGTGTCAATAGGGAGAAGCTTTCGGAGAAAGGGAGTAACTTGACTTTCAAATGTTAAAACATGATAGAACAGGGGAAAAAAAGGTGCATCTGAACTCAGCTCCTTTTATGAAGGATCTTGCTCAGAAACAGACCATCAAGCTTTCATTTAGGGAAGTGAATTGGAAACCAGTAAGGTTGTTGCATCTGCAGTTGGTCATAACAAGTTCCTGTTTCTGGAAGTGATCAAAATGGCTGGGATTTTTCTTGACTTACATTGAGTGAATTGTTTTGCAGCAGGAGGAAGTTCTGGTGTGTGTAGTCTAAAAAGAACATGTGATGCCTCCTTACTTCTTCAAAGTAACTCTCATAAGGTAGAGGCCCTCCTGGAGGCCTGATCAAGAGCTGGGAGATTTTCATGAAATGTGGAAACAAAACAGTTGAAGAGCAGAACTTGATTTTCTCTGGCTGTGGAGGTGGCCTGTGTATCTGCAGTAACAACTTTTCATCCCAAGTCTAATTTTTCATATTTGTGGCTGGCAAACAAAGGCTCTAAAATGGAATTTAGAGTTTAATTCATGCTGGTGACAGAACTGCGAGGGCTGATGTCGGCATTGTGCTTCTCTCCTGCAAACTGGGGATGACCTAGTAAGTTTGAATCACTGTGGTCTCTCGTGTTGAAACGGAACTGGCTATTGAGCAAAAGCAATGGGTTAAACTTTTGTCTTAGTAAACGTAAAATTGCTACATCTCACAGGTTATTCTTAAAAACCTCCATCTCATTCCTGAGGAATATGTCTGTCTGTGTTTTGGGAGAGGTAAGGGTCAGTGGAGCTATCTTGAGTCACTGGGCTTCAGTGACTATTAAGGTTAACTTGGATGCATGTTTCAGAAGTTGTTTGCTGCTGAAGTGATTTGGGGAGTGTTCCAAGTCTGTTGGCACTCGGGGCCCTTTCCTAGCGGGAGTAGCGCAGACGTGTGAGTACTGCATTGCTCTGCGGTCCAGGTGACGCTCGGCCTTTACCGCTGTGGAAGTACCTTCAAGAAAATTGCCAAGAATGGAGTCCCTGTATAAATTTGGCTTAATCCTTCACACTTTACTAATGAAACTACTTCTGTATGTCTTACTGTATCTTGTATTGCAGAAATTTGTTACAGTTTCCATGTACAAGAAAACTGAATTTCTTTAAACGTTAGCACTGAGGATCAGCTGTAATAGTGTCTTGGTTTTTGTGGTCAGAGCTAGGGTATATTTAAATTGTGAACTCCTCTTTGTCACCCCAATGAATCCCTTTCACACCTGAAAACAAAATCTAAGCAATTCTTTAATTCATTAATGGATATTGGATTAGCACTTTGTGTGTGTGTGTGTGTGTGTAAGGATTTGTCATCAGTGTCTATGTTGAATAGCTCTGTTTCTGTGGGCTTCTCCCATGTCCTTTCCCAAAACTGTATTGAAGACTCACTTTGTTTGGAGATGTGTAGATCTCTGAACAGGAGTAGAAATGTCTGTAGTGGGTAAGGGGAGCTAGTAAGAAAGATGTTTAGATTAGTTGATTTTGAGTATTTTGATGGCGTTAACTTTCAATTTCCTGTCCCCAGCCCCATGCTGACTTTAAGGCATGTGTAGTACTAAGAGAAGGTTGCCCTTTTAACTAAGCCAAGACTTAGCTAACTAATAATTTGTCAAAAATATGTTGAAAAATGAAGCTGGGTAGAAGTTCAAGTTCATGTTAAGATACAAAGGTTGAAACATGGGCAGGATCACTTGATCCTTGTGCATCTGAACTGTTCTGTGTAGAAGGCTTCTCATGGTACAGTGCCTAAGGAAAGGGAGGATGAGGAGACAGAAGAGTGGGTAGACAGTGTAATATTAAACTTTCTTTCATCCACACAGTGTAATTGATAAAGCTAGATTGACTAGTCCTACCCTCCCCCCCCTTGGCTTTTCCTCAGCTGAAGGCAAGTATTCTTAGTCTGTTTTCAACAGTCATCAAGATCCTTCTGTTAAATGTGATTTGTCAAGGTCATGGATGACAAATTCTGGGAACAGTTGGGTCTTTTCTGCTGTTCTGTCTTCCGTTAGTAGACTTTGATATTGGAGTAGCTATGTCTTTCTTTGAGGCCTCTTTTTCATAGGATGGCCAGTATGACAGTGATGAGTCCATAGTTTTAACCACTTCTATTTCCTAGTTGAGTATCTTTCATAATCATAGTGTTACTCCCTTAGATCCTGGGTGGCAGCAATTGAACATTTTTTAAGCAACAACAAAATCTGCATTTTGATTTCTTGTGGTTTGATTTGATCTGTGCCCCTGATTTCCCAGCCTGGTTCTTAAACCCTTCACTTCAGTGTGTGCCTTACCTGGGCCTGTCCCACTAGTGGGGAATTCTGTGAAGTTTCCAAGAAAGTGCTCTGTTGTTGTGATCAATCCATGCTTCTGTGTCTGTGCACCATGAAGGATCTTCTGAAGTGCTTAAAAGTAGGTGACAGTCAGAGTAACTCTGAAGGGCATGGAGTATTTTGGATGCAGTTCTTCCCTGCTTCTTGTTGGGTAGAGGAGAATTTGCTGCCGCCTTAGTCCCCACATCTGAAGAAATGGTAACATAGCAGAGGCACACCTGCTTCTAGTATTTTTTTTCTGCATGTGCTCAAGATACATGAGGCTACTTTGCTCTTCCTACCTTACTTACCTTCCCCCCAGTACTGGATGTCTATGGCAAGGTGTTGGCTGCAGTGGTGGCCTCTGAGAAGAGATCGAGCCATGCTCTGTGACAGATGTAGCTAGCTCCACAGTGGACCCACCACAGCACATCTTAGCCTGTCCATCAAACTTGTGATGCCGCCAGGAAAACATACTTAAAGGGCAGAAAACACTGGACAGGTAAAGGAGGAGGAAGCAAAAGGTGAGAAATGGCAGAGTGAACACCAAGGTGGAGATGGAGCAGGAGGTACTACATGGTGTTGGAGTAGATATCCCCTGTAGCCTGTGGAAGAGATCCCTGTTTTCAGAGGTCACAGCTGCAGCATACCCCCTGCTACCAAAACCTTGCCATGCACCCAATATACCTCCTGCCCTGAAGAAAAGGGAGAAACCTTCCTCAGTCAGCTGTGGGCTTATGGTATTGCTGAAGAAGCTGGCTCCAGTGGCTCTGGGGGTGGGGAAAATTTGAGGGAGTGGGGAGATGACATTATATCACTTTCCATAGTCTTACTATAGCCTAAAGATGAGTCAGTGGTACCAAACAGTATCATTAAGTTAACACGCCCTTTTTAGAGCTTCTTTTCAAGGCACAGATCAGGATGTGGTAAGGGTAGAAAAGCACAAGTTCTGGTGTGCCATGGGGAAATACAGTAGTTTCACCAATGAGCATCTGATGACACAAATCTCCAAATTTTAACACATAGCATGGAGATTAGGAACAATATTCTGCCTGGCTTGAAGAGAGGGATTTCAAATACCATGAAAACTAAAAAGCAAGGGATAAAGCAAGCTCAGAAATTAGGGTCTGAATCTCAGCACAGGATGTCTGGTGTGCTGAAATAATGTGTCATCAGGGATGAAGCCTGAACTCAAACTAAATGATATAAGAAGCCTTTCTAGTAGCTTTGCAGACAGTGATTTCTAGCACTGGGTTTGCGGCAGTACTTTTGTTCCCCTGAGTCAGCAGTACCACCAAGACTGCAGTGTGAGGCTTCATTGGCAAGTTAACATCAGAGTATCCCACCCCATCAGACTCTGCATGGTTGCTTGATTTTTCTACTGGCCAAAAATTTGCTTGGATGAGAGCTTGGTGGCTTAAAACCTGAATAAAACAGATGTTGGCAATTGCTAGAAGGCAATTGGAATATTTGGCAGAGGCTAGCTTGTCACTTTGCAGAGTATGGTTAAGTCTTTTTCTGGAGTCTTGCAAACCGCATGCTAGACCATTGAAACTGTTTTCAGTGCTTTTAGTCTTGCTATTTTGATCATGTGTACTTCTGCAGAGCTGCTTTAAAACACTGAAAATCAATATGAAATAGGTCTTGCAAGGGTGGGCTCAGAGGTATATTCAACAGTCATAGCTGGTAGCCGGTAAGCGGCTTGTGCTCTTAAAAAAATTTTTCAGGTTGTGAAACATATTTGCTGAAGCATTTTAGAGTTGTAGCCCACTAGGAGGGGGAATATACCAGCAATCTGGATTAGTGCCACAAATGGTATTGGACATCAGCCTTGAAATAGCACTGTGAATGTAGGTGGAATACTAGAACAGTGTTTTCTAGAGTGCTGGCAAATGGTGCATCCATTGGGTGTCTGAGGGTTGCAGCTGAGTCGTAGGCACAGAAGTGGCAGTGCACTGCATTACCAACTTCTGGATGAACCAAGTTTAACTACACTTCTGTTCCTTTTTCCTGCACAGCGTAATATGATCTCATGCTTTGGTTTAGATTATATCAGTATCTTAACTTAGTTTAATGAAAGGGATTGGATGCTGAAAAGTCTTGGTGTCACGCTGATGTTGAGTATTTATGTAATCTGTACTCTGGCTATTAGAGCTGGGGCAGTGTGTCAGTCGGTTGCCTTTCCTAGAGTCTGTTTTTTCTAGCTATTGATAAAAATCAAATGTGTTATGATACTTCTTGTAGAGGTGATTTTGCAAGTATCTAGGCACGGTCATACTTGAGAGCCACCAAGAAGGCACACCCTGCCTCTCTTGTGTACTGAGAACTGCAGGTTGCTGACAGAACATGTCTGCAACTTGGGTCTGAATCGTGGCAATCAACTCTTCGTCATAAGCCAATATGCAGAATTACCACATGTAGAAAGCAAGTTGACAGGAACTCCTGCCACAGAGCTCTTACAAAACAGTTAAGCCATGTGCTTTGCCAAGGTGGCTTTAGTTTCTCTAAGAAAGAATGAAAAAGAAAGCAATGTTCTTTGCTGGTTGTTTGCAGCTTTTTAGGAGACTGTGTTAGGGCTGAGATGTGAGCCACCAGTAAGGGTAGATTGGAGAGTTTGGTGTCTACTTGAGCTAAGATTGTTCTACCATATATTTAAAGAACCAAAGAACATGTCTTTTCAAGAAAGTATCTTAAACTTTGCTGCCCTAAAGAGGTGGGACAAGACTGTGGCTTGACTACTGGCAGTATCGTCGATTACTTCAAACTGACTTTTGGCTTGGCATGAGTACAGATGACACAATGGCAGCGGGTGCTTCCATAGCAGATGGTCAGTGGTTAGCCTGCAGAGCCTGGCAGGCTCCTTAGTGCCTCTGGCATAGTTTTGTTATATCTCTTAAGTCTCTCTGATAATTTATAGTGTGTTCTAAAATGGTCCTCCATAGAAGTGAAAGGAAGACATAACTGATCAAAGCATGAATAAAACATTCTGACTTGTCGCCCACATTCTTAAAAATGTGTGCAAGTTTACAAGCACAGAGGAAGGTCCTCAAAATAAGGCAGTGCTTGGTTATCTAGCCACAGTGCAGGACTGCATTAGCTAGAGCATACATCTTTACCCATAACTGAAGAGCCCACATAGATGCACTTAAGTGGGAGTGCAAACTGTTTTCAAAAGGACTCATCTTTTCCCTTCTTGTTTCAGAGAGTGTAGGACTTTTATGACGGGGGTAAGCCAGCTGGCCTGTTTCCTGGCTCCCAAGGCTGCTGGTTCTCATTTTGCAGAGGTCAAATATAGACGAAAGCTTTAACATATCATTGCATCAGTTCTTTATCAACTAGACTTCTCAAACGGAGACTTGAGTTTGGATCTTGTTGCATGACTCTGGGATCCAAAGTATGGCTATTGTGCCTATAGCTCTTAGCCTAAGTTTTATAGCTTCATTTAAACCTATTTATAGGAGAATGTACATTCTGCTAAGGGGCAGCAGGCCAGAGGAAGTCAGCATATCTAGTGTGCCAGTGTTTTGAAAACATGTACATTTTATCATGAGTGATGTTTCGTTACTGATATCTGAAACAGAATGCTATTTTCATAAGTGAGCCTTGTCCATGACTTTCTGTTTGGATCTTTCATGCTAAGCCACATAGGGTCTTTCTAGTTTTGCTGAGCTTGATTTAAACTTCAAATTGCTCTGTTACTTGTGAATGGCAAGAGTATTAGGAGGCAAAGTTCATTATGTTTGTAATAGGTAAGTT
Source organism: Coracias cyanogaster (assembly GCA_033124195.1). Classification (NCBI taxonomy): domain Eukaryota; kingdom Metazoa; phylum Chordata; class Aves; order Coraciiformes; family Coraciidae; genus Coracias; species Coracias cyanogaster. The sequence continues at coordinate 10,409 of JAVSBS010012266.1, forward strand.
TAAAGAACTTCCTCTTATTCACCAGGAAGTTGAAAATTGCTTATGCGGTATTCTGGGAAGCTACCTTTCAAAACTCACCTCCATGTTGTGCTTAGGAGTTCAATTGACACATCTGGATGTTCCAGTCTAGAGATCTGACTCTGCGCAAAGCTTTGCTGCCTGGGTGCAAGTCTGCATGATGGATTCCAGCTTCCCCACTCATCGATAGCTTGATAGGAGTCTTCCACTGCCAGTGGCAAATGCATCTCCAGAGGCACTGGTGACTTTGAACTGTTAGGTAGCAACTTACTACTGTCAGTTTTTTTAAAAATTAGTAGTTCTAACTGCATCTTCCATCTCTCAAGTGGATATTCTGTTGAATTTAACAGATTTCTTTTTTTTTTTTTCAACAGCAGGAAATCTGCAGTATATGAAAGGCTGCAGGCTCATGTTGAAAAGTAAGGTCTACTGGTAGTTAATGTTAGTTTTTGCAGAATTTGAAACTTAAACTCACCTGCTTGTGTGGTAGAAGCAAAGGATTCTTGTTTAACTGGTGTAATGTGGGGAAGGAACAGAAATTGCACATTTGGTTTCATATTTTATTTGTTTTTTTAGCAAGGAGAGCAAAGCTCTAATTGTGAAGGACATCAGCCTGTTTGTAAAAAAAAAAAAAAAGCTCTTTTAAGGCACAGCATTCACACATGAGGTAGCTGTCTGGTTTTAGGAACTGTTACGGTCTTTCTGTTGCTTTATAGATACATAGATACAAGACAAAATGGATTGAAATGACTGTATCCATGTTATAAAGTACTTGTCTTTTAGTTGTTCAGTATACCTCTAGGAGGTTATACTGTTGCACTGACTGTATGGCTTGCATTACACTTGGTTTCTTTCCTACAGATATGTCCATGTTTTCAGCATGGTTGTCTGCATAGCTATAGGTACTTCCTTCCCAGCTAAGAATTTCAACCCATGCTAAGCTTCTGGTGGCTTGTCAGCTTGACAGAGTGCATTGACTCTCTGGCCTTGTTTGGTTATTTGTCAGGCTGACCCTACTGAAGGTTGCGTTATGATGTGGCATCCATTGACTAAATTGCTGAACTCCCAGAAGAATCCCACTGAGAGAGTAGGAAAAACATGGACCGTGGTCTGGATGTTGAAAGTGAGATGTGTCAGATGCTGAGCCTGTCTACGCCATGGGCCTGTTTCTAGCACACAGGCTGCAGCTAATTAACATGCCACTGAAGTTACTTGCATGTTGTCTCATCCCCACCCTGTTGTTTTTTTTTCATGTATTCCCAATGTGTAACAGCAAGTAGTGCGGCTGAAACATCAGGCTGCTTCCAGTGTATTTTCAGTCTCATTGAGATTTGTAGCAGATTACAAGTTGCTGTTCTGGGCAGAGCTGATAGACAAGTGACAGTTTCACTTCTACAAGTTTATTAAAACCAAATGGTTTTCCGAGTAAAGTAGACAATTTCGGGGTGGAAAACACTAACTAGAGTTCATTCTTCTCAGAATAAAAATGACAGCAGCATGCTAACTTGAACAGCTTACGTAGCATGCCTCAGCTGAATGCCGCTTTCTGCCAGATGTGATTGGAGTGTAAGACCAGCCCAACATGTAAAGGGGGATTAGAAAACACTCTAGTGCAGAGATTACAGTAAATGACTCCATGCTGCTGTGGCAAACATAAAATCCTAACTTTTGTAGTGTAGCTGTGCTGTTTTGGATGAAGCCACAGTTGATCCTGTTACTGATATTCATGTAAACAGCCAAGTGATAAGAGTTATGTATTGGTATAAGCAATAGGTAATGTTAGGGGTTGTTCGCTCTCATGGAATGATAATCACAGGCCACAGTTGGAATCCTAGTATCCAGTTACGGTAGTCAGTTAACTAGATCTTACTGAGTTTTGTCCTCCTAAGCAATAACCTTCCAACAACATACCCCCTTTAAATTTGTTCTGTTGTTTGCAGCGAGACCTGGGATGCAACAGGACTGTTGCTTTAATGCTTGCATGGATGGAGAGAGCAATTCTATCCCTTAGAGGAAATTGAATAAATACTTTGAAGGCTTGGCAGAAGATTGGCTGGTGGCCGAAGTTTCATAGTTCCGCTCTAAATGTGTATTTTGAGTATTTAAGGCTTCCAGGTTTGAACTGCTGAAGGAAATGGCTTGTAGAATGAGGTCTGAGATTTGCCATGTGGGATAAATGTTCCTTTTTACGCTAAGTGATTGGTCAAATGCCTAACAAAAATGCTACTTGTAACATCAGTAGGGTTTTATCATGACCCTTCATCCCCTAGAGTTTCGCACCTAAAATGCCATATTACAAGAGGATGGAGAATAGCATTTCTTCAAAACAATGGCTTTTACATTTTTATCTTATAACCATTGGTTGGTGTCCACTAAATGAAAATGGCATTTTGTAGATCTTAAACTATTGAGAACTGTGCAAAAATGGTAGTACAATGATGATTTGTGGCTCAGCTGCTATTTGTAGCTAATCAATAAAAAAAGAGAAGTGGCACATCTAGCTCCAGAATTACTTGATGTTTCATATTGACGTAAGCAGAACTCCTCAATTCTTGTCACCGGACAGAAAAATACATGTTTCTGTTGAGCTAGTTGTGGAGTAGGAGTTGGGTGGAGAGAGGGTCTGGGAAAGTGTGTCTGGATCAGAGGAAGGGATCACTGGAGCAGTGATTTCTCCTCCTTCCTCTGCTTTGCTGAACTCGTATTCTTCTTGCCAGGGACAAGTTCTTTGGCATTCAAAATGAGTGAATTCTGTACAAATGAAGGTCAAGACAGAGCTTCTTATCATTTTGGACAGGGGAAAGATTCCATGTTTAACCAAAGCTTTCCGTACAGTGAAGCTGCCTGAAAAAGCTGTGGTTGGGAAGAAACCAGGCAGGATTCCTTGACCATGGGCACTTTTCTACTTTGCTTGGTATTCTGACTTCATGTGTGTGAGGCTAAAAAGCTGCTTTGCTTGGTATATTTGCACTAGCAAGTTTGTGTTAGACTATCTTCTGAGTGACAGCTCTATTGTTCCAGATATTTAATTCCTGAGTAACATTGAAGTTGAATCATGGGTGTCAGTAAGGCCTCAGACTTTGTCCATAAAATATATTAATCACTAATTATTTAGCAGTCTTAAAGACCATTCTTAAAACCCCAGTGACTGCTGCTTAAACCTGAGCTTCTGCAGCTGGCCTGAATGTCACCTATCAGTTGTTAGTACAACTCTCTCAGGCAGAGAGCTCTGATGTAAATGCTAAAGGTAATGCACAGTATTCAGTATTCTCCCCCAGAAGCAGTGGAGCTAGAATTTCTGCCAACTTGTAAGAAAAAAGTATTCATAGTTCTTGGAACTTGAAGGAGTTGTTTATGGTAAGAATTTTTTTTAAGACAGTGTAATCACAATTTCCTCCCATTATTAGTACTTAGTGAGACAGCTCCCTTGGTTACACCCTTTCAGTTCCAGTAGAAGACCACCTGACAGTTGGCTTTTATATTCCCCTTTCCAGGAGAGCTGCACCTGAACCTCTCAGGAGGACAAGCCATATGTATAAACCATTAAGGACCAAAAGGGACACAAATCCTATATGACTGGTTTAATACTACTGATGAGCTGGGGTGGTATTTGCAGATGACTTAAAGCTAAATGCCTTGCCTTTGTATGGTGGGGAAGGAGGGGTGCAAACCATGTGAAAGTGCATTACAATAAAATCCAGCAGTGTTTATGGGCAGTAGATTTTTGAGCTTTGTTTTCAAAACGGGTATTGGGTGATACAGGAAGTGGTGCGCTCTTGTATTTAAAAAGGAGTAGTGTGATAATAAAATGATTCTAAAGCTGATTAAAGTGTCAGTTAGAGAAACTGGAGGAAGCTCCAAGAGAAATTTGCTGGTACTTGAAGTCATCTGCCCTGTCTCTCCGCAGACTCTTCATGTGATTGATAGGGAAGAAGAAACTGTTTTTCTCTTCTGCAAACCACTTAATACTGTGGGTAGTATGAATATGCCTATAAGTAGGCAGAAAGGAAGAAATTGTATATAAAATGTTGTCTTGTGTGTGATGCAGTTGTGTGGTTCAAAGACTGACTGTCATGACCTCTCAAACTTCAGGATCTGTAGCAACTATTTGTCCTCATGGAATATGAGATACGGCTGGGAAGGTGGTCTGTGACGTAAGGCTGGAGAGAGGAGGTAGCAGTGCCTCCAGTTACATGTAGTCACAAGGACTGTAGCAGCCTTACTGGGAAAGTCTTTATATTACTTGGAGACCACATCCTCTGTGGAAGATGGGGTTTAGGTTTGTTGAGTTGACATGGGCATGAAAGTACATAGACAATATCTAGAAGATGCTGGACTTGGACAAAGGGTAGGCTTGCTGAGGTCAAGGTACGTTTACTGCCTCTTGAGGTAAATGTTTGGGGAGGGAGGAGGACACAGCATGTATTGCTGTTGTCCTTGCAGAGATGATTACAAGGCAGGTTGTGATGCATGCTTATGGAGACAGGGCAAGCTGGGGGTGAAAAGAATAGATTATAAACTTTAACCCTACAGATTAATTCTCAGCTCTTGTTTGTGGAATTGCTTGGTAGTTGAAGCCAACAACACTGAAATCATCTAATGCTCTCATGAGCTAATATTGTAGAAGCAGAAACAAATAACTCTGTTCTGTTTTTCAGTACTGTCTTGTGGTCAGTCTTCTGTAGACCTGAAGTTCAGCTCTTGCATTGGTCAGCACAACAATGTAGCAGCTTCTTGATACAGTTCTGTCTTGCCAGAGAGAACTAGTACTGTTACTTGCCTATTTAACTTAATTGGTGGAGACTTGTAAATTCTTACTTTAAGCCACTCTTTGCTGTCCTTGACTAGCCCACATTTGGAACAATCCAACATTTCCTTTTCTATAGGTTCAAGGCATTATTTAAATACTTATAAGCAAGAAAAAAAAAAAACACTTATGAAGACTATTCTAGCATTTAGCATAATAGTGAGGAAGATCTGGAGGGGGATTACTGTCAGATTTAGCAAAGTTTAGGAACTGAGTGTATGACACAGCTCAGATGCTGAGGCGTCTCGTGTTAATTCAACTTGGAATGACAGCTGCTCTTAAGTTGGCACCAATATCCCTCTGAACAGAGAGTTTTTGTGCTCCACTGCTCTTTTTCTGCATACTGAAATATAAATTGTGAATAATTAACTTTGAACTGGGAAATCCCAGGTCTATTTGCTAAAGAATTGAGTAAAAAAAACACCAGCCAAAACCTAAAACAAGACAGGAAGAAACCCTGCCCATCCAGAGTACAATCTTTAATGAATCTCTTATTCCTTTACCTTTTTAAGTGTTGTATAATCTCTCTCATTAAGAAAAAAATCAAACTCTCTCAAAACCAGGAAGGTAGGTTTTAATGAGACTGAAGAAGTCTGAAATTCTGAAGACTCTGAAACTTTCTTGCTGTTCTCTTCCTTTTCTTATGAGCTTAAACACCAAAACTAGCCACATCTTTTAGTGGTCACTTTAAAAGGTCATGAACAGCTAAGGTGTTTTAACTTCAGTCTTCCTCACTTCCTCTACTGATCTTCCTCAATTTGGCAGGTTTGTCTTTTTATTAATGAAGGTGTTAATCGTACTCTAGCTTAGCTTGTCTTCCCTAATTAAGTTGCAAGTGTCTTAAGACTGGGTCAAAAGGTTGGCTAGTCAAAGAGTTTAAAGACTAGTGTTTAGATATAAATTATGGTGTCAAAAAATCGACAACCATTTATTTCTATATACAGTGGTTTTGCATCTCAAAACCTAACTAGAACAAGTATCTTGAAGTCCAAATTATAATTTAAACAAGGATCTCTAGACTAAGTGTTCAAAATAGCAGCTACCAAAATGTAAAGAGAGGAAATGGGAGAAATCACGTACTGTCATTCGGCAATTATAATTTAGTCCCACAATAAATGGATTCAAATTAAGGGTGTATAGGTCTTCAATCTCCAACTGCTTCATTTCTGTGAAAGTACTCATGCTCCTGCTGTACAATTCCCGATTTCTTACTCTGCTTTGAATCTGTATTTGAACTCAGTTTCTGAATTTGGGGAGTAGCTGTCAGTGTACTTGACACGGGTGCCTGCAGTAGGGGAAACTTCATCAGGAAGTTACCTTTAATCCTTGTTTGTCCTGCTTGTATGTATCCCAAATTGAATCAACTTTGTAAGATTGCTTCAAATGGCTTCCAATGTGCTGTTCTTAATCTAGTACCTGTTAATATTATCTATGTTGTATTAACAAGTTCACTTGTGAATTGCTTGGAAGATTGAACTTCATTGTCTCTTTTGAAAACTAAGTTTCTATCCCACCAGTAAATATCTAAGTCTGTATCTTCTGAAAATGTAGTTTCTAGATTTTCATTCTTCTTGTATGCATTTTCTTTTTCCTTGCACCTGTTGTTCCCTACCACACTGAAGTCAAATTTATTTTGCCAAGTCTTGTTTTAAAACCCAGCTTAGCCACCGAACTGTGCTGTTCAGAATTTGTTAACGTTAGCTATGATTGTGAGTTGCTCCAGATGCTGATAATTGTTGGTTAAGCTGAGACTCTGCTATTGGGGAAAGAAACCCAGGAAGCATGAATTCCATAACTTTGTGGTGTGACTTAATGGGAAACAGCTCTGCAAGAATTAACCCACCATCTCCTCTTTTTTACCCCTATGATGAGTAAAATCTTAATGCGTGAAATAATTCTTTGCTGTGCACTGAAAGTAGTAGGCTTTAATTTAATCATACCTCTATACTCAGCAGACTATAATTAGTCATGACCTAAAACATTCAGAGCTGCAAACTGAGATGCTGTGCCCTCCAGCAGTTTGGAGAGGAGGCAGAAATGACTGAGTGACTTTTGAAGCAGTGCTGTGGTAGCATTTAGGAGTGTAGGAGTAGTGCCTTGTAGCTTCTGTTGCCACCATTGCTGTGGGTGGACTCCTCTGAAGTTTCACTACCTATAACATCCACTGATGTAATACACAATATATTGACACCTCTCTTCCATAGTGAGCTATGTACTGAAGCTTCAGATTGAAAGCTTGCAAATTTGATGCACGTTTCCTTATAGTAAGGGCAAATGCTGTCATCTGCAGTAAAAACCTCTGAACGGGATAAATGGTGAGCAGGCCACTTGTGACTTGCTTCTAGGCTTTTACAAACCACTGTCTTCTGTAGTGCATTAATCAGCAGCACAGAATAAAAGGTTACTGGCCTGTTTGTACAACAAGATCAAGGAGAATTGTTGGAGCTCTGTGGGCTTGAACTGCTGGCATTCAGTCGCATGGGTTTACTACTGTACTACTTTGTAGATCTGCCTCATTCAAAGGTGGTATTACTGAGGTTATAGAAGTCAACTTTACATTTCAGATGTTCTGCAAAAAAACCCCAACAACAAAACCAAAACAAAACACTGTGACAGCAGATGTTTTAACATCAGACTTGACAGACAGATCCATAATTCTGTCTCATTACAGAAAATCATTCCAGTGACCTGAAACTGAAGATAAGTTGCAGATTTTATGCCCATACAAAAGACAAGTTTGAAACACAAGCATTGCAGTTTTCACAGGCTTCTCTGAGCTATAGATTTCTTGTATCTTAAATGCATCAATTTAATAGAAGTTAAAAACCCATAAAAGTAACTTGCCGTGAATTTAAAAAAACTACTAAATTCTGAATGCTTCTGGTACAGCAGGATGGGTTCATGAACACACCAGGTAGTTCTCAATAGCTGATGTGACTCATCAGTCTGTTTAGACAGACATGCCCTCTGAACTTTTTCTCCCCTGGAGAGGCAGAATCAGTAGTTTCACAGTGGTCTGAACCTTGACATTCTGCTATTAGTAGCATTGATGCCCTCCATTATAGGATTGTATTGGGGAGAGAAAGCAAATCTGTAAAGTGTTGACCCTGCTGCCCAGGTGAACCAAACTCCTGTAGAGTGTTTACAACAGACTTGCATAGTTTTGCTGTGCAAAGATCAGTCACATAATAGCCTGTCTGCTTCTAGGGTAGCATATCCGTCATCACTGAATGACTTGAATAGTTGGGTGAACATTTCTAGTTGAGGAGTAAGGCAGGGGGAAGAAATAAGTGGAAAATCATTAATAATGACTACTGTCCTCTCAGGGAAAGTAAAAAATCAGTAGTTTCATTAGTAACACAGATAATGCTTAGTCTAGGGGTTAAACTTTTTAATTTTTAACTTTTTCTACTTAGGTCTTAAAACTTTAAGCATCAGCCCTACAATTATGGCTTTATTCTGTGCTCTTTGTGTTGCATGAAGTAATCCCCTGAAGTATTGCTAGGGCTGTGTCTGGCATCATGTGAGTTTTGGTCATGCGGTTGCAGTATGCAGTTTCCAACTGTGTCTCAAAAATAGGTAACAGCTTGTAGAAGGTCATTTCTGGCTGCCTAGCAAGAGTCTGTAGGTAATAGGTGGTGTAGTCAATCAAAGATACTATCAGTAGATATGGGATATAGATGTTAGTGGAAAGCTTGCTGCCCTACTGTTTATAATGTAAGTACTTACCTTAATGTCTTGTACTCTCCTCTGCAAGTCTACACCTTCCTAATGTACAGGACACAAAACTGTATTTTATTCTTGTTCACTAAGACAGCCTAATGTCTCATTCCTATTATGTAAGCTGCAGTTGCAGACTACTATTCTTCAGTATAAACTAATGTCTATCCTTGCCGCCTTTCCTACTGTTGAAGAGGTCTTAATGCATGCCTGAATGTACTCCTCTGCTGTCTAGGTCTGATGAAACTCTAACCTCTGAGATCATGAGAGTATCTGTTTCTGGTGACTCTCTTTTGGCTGATATGACTGAGTTCAATGTGCTTGACATTGTCAAGTAAAGAATTCAGTAATACTTCCTCATCGAACCCAGAGGTAGCAAACTGCCACAACTAACTAGAAAACCTGCAAGCAGTAAAGTCATGTGATGTTGTGCACCCTAACTATCTGGGATGAAGATGGAGAAAAGTTGGGACATAGGCTCAGGACAGAATTGTTAGAAAGCTAGGGTGGATGAAAGATTCAGACCAGTGTAGTCTGTTGTCAGCATGTGCTAATACAGTCTTGGGAGGTTTGGGTGGGGAGGGGGGGCTGTAATTGGGGTTTTTTTTGTGTGTGTTTTGTTGTTTGTTTTTTTAATGTAGAATGTAAGCACTGAACTCACTGTCACAACCATGGCCTGCAGCCTGGTAGGCTGAGAGCTTGGCAAACTTCTGCAAACTTCTTACCTGTAGCAACTAATACCTTTTCTCTCTTTTACAGACTTGATCCAAGCAACTAATGAAACAAACGTGAATATTCCTCAGATGGCTGATACGCTTTTTGAGCGAGCAACAAATAGTAGCTGGGTGGTTGTATTCAAAGCCTTAGTTACCACACATCATCTAATGGTTCATGGCAATGAGGTAAGTGTAATCAGCTTTCTCTCCAGACCACATCGGCACCAAGCAGACTCCAAGCCAAAAGTGTTAGCAGTGCAAACACATCTCTCCTGAACCAGTAAGGACCTGAGAACAAAGGGCAAGAATGATTCTCAATGAGAAGCAAACTTACCTTTAACAACATAGTTGAGAGGCATGCCGAATATGTCTTTTCATTTACAAAACCATAGTGTAAGAGCAAGCAGCAGCCTGTTACAGGATGTTGAAAATTTATGCACTATCTGAACACAGCTATGCAGGATTAAAGACTACCTGGGACTTTTTTACTACAGTCAAAGTTGATATTCTGGCATGTGTACTGCCATCTAAATAGCTACCCTCTCTGCATGAGTGTTAGAATCTTCCTACAGCTGTAAACTCAGCTTAGCCTTTTAGATGGAGTTTTCCTTACCCTTGTTTTTTATTGACCTGTATATCTGGTATGTCTGTGTACAAATAAAACGCATACTGAAAGAGCTTTAGTATGACTGTGAAAGGGTTCCTCTCTGGCTGTACATAGAGTGTTTTCATGCAATGAACTTCTCCAATGTCACAGTGTAAATTTTTACTCCTGTCCTACTTTTCCATTCCAAGTTTTGGCAAATATTCTGATTTACTTTCTGTAAGTGTTTCAGGCTGTTAGCCCCTCTACTTGATGTGGGGCCTGCTTGTTATTAAAACAGTCCCTCAACTTGGCTGAAACTGGGGGCTGATGGATTGAAAAGTCTGAGACTAGCCCGGATATCCTGCTTTGTAAACAGATAAATCTTGTGCTTCTTCAAATCTCTTTAAGAATTAATCATTTTTATTGCTTCTTCCACAATCTGGTTTGTATTTTGCACAGAATTTATTTTTATCTATATAGAAGGATATTTAACAGATATTCAGGCTAAAAGTAATTAATCTGGATGGATGGAAAAGATTTTGAGGGAAGTATTGCAGCCTAAGACAAAAATCTGGGGTTTCATGTGTGTGTGCTGGAACTACACTGGTAATCTTCCTGCTAAGAGGCACAAAGCCTTCAGATACAGTCTGTGATAAGAAAATAACTTTATGTTGCAGAGATTTATTCAGTACCTGGCATCTAGAAACACATTGTTCAATCTCAGCAATTTTCTGGACAAAAGTGGATCTCACGGTAAGCCTACTCATGTCTATAATCTTAACAAGATTCTGAATAAGATACTATTGTTAATTTGATTCTTCATTCATAAGATGCAAATAATGCAAAAAAAGTGCTACTGAAGCTTTTTGTAAGTACTTAATGAATACAGGAGCTGAAGTGAACTGCTGGATGAATTCAACAGAATGTTTCTCACTTCCTGCAAAATTTTTACTCAAAAGGTGAAACTATGCAACTCCCTTAGTGCTGGTGGAAATCAGGACTGGGTCAGCTATCTCCTTAACTGTTATAGCAGTTAAGGTTGGAATTGATAACTTTCTACTTAGTTTTTAGGTTTTTACTGAGTCTTAAATGGTAATGTGGTTGCTTGAGGACATGGCACTTTTTATGAATTGTCTGAAGTGTTTAATTAGGGGGGATGCAACAAAAGAATTAGCTGGTTTTGATTTGAGTAGTGAATTTAGAAAGGTCTAGGCAGAAATTAAGTTCTCTCTAAAGCTTACAAAGTCCACTTTTCTAGTTTGACTCTGGAATTAGTAGTGAATTTCCCCATTTCTTCACTTAGAGAAAAAGCTTATTTCATTGTAGTCCTACTAGAGAAGAAAGAGAACATAATTTTGCCACTGTCAGAGAGTATTTGTAGACTGTATGCAGAATGCAAGAATGCTACAATAATGGGAAATGCCATGTTACTCCATCTGTGGATGGAGATGTGACACCAAGGTCTTGAGTGTCTCTTAGAAATAATAACACAGGGCAGAAACAAAGCCAAACAAATACTGAAACTGTTAGTTTAAGCAAAACATGCTACACATGTTCAAAGATACTGGTAATTTGCAACAATGAATTCTGTTAAATGCTTGCTTTTGTGTTCTTTGCCACTTTCTTTAAACTTAAATTGCCATTTCATAGATAATACAATAAGTGTGTCGTAGATAATAAGGCATCAGAGTTGGTAGTGCTAAGCCTGAGTTGGCAGAGATACTTAATGTTAAGAGATATTAAGGAAAAATGTAGTCAATGACTAAGTTGAGAGGCATGAATTTTAACCAAGGTAGCAAAATGGGACTTGTACTGAAGAGAAGGATGAGCTGCCTTCTGCACATACTTCTGTAACTTGGAGGAAGAAACTTTGTAATACCTGAAGGATAAACTGTAATACTAACTGTTCAGAAGTCTTATGGACTGGAAGGTCACTGAAGTTTGATGCTGCTTTTACAGTGTTATGTGCCTTGAAGATCTCTGGTGTAACAGTTCAAAGAAAGCACTAATCTTTATGAATGCCATCATAATTTCTTTGTTCTGGTAAACTTAGGGGAATTTTGAAGGGCCATGTGAGAGCTATTTGAGGAGCTCTAGCTCTCACTCTTCCTC
>JAVSBS010012266.1:22377-65749 GCA_033124195.1 Coracias cyanogaster
GTGATTGATGAATGTAAAATAGCAGGAGTGTTTCAGTTGAAATCAATCTTTACCCTGGAAGTCATGTGCCAGTTAAGTATTAACTTTTTGTTAAATTGGCATTTTCCCCCTTAATAAAGGGGTAACTAATTTTGCCATCAAGTAATGTTACCGTGTAATGGTGTAGGAGCCACTTGCAGGTTTCCCCAGGAACCGTGCCACTGGTACATTGGATGAATCTGTTGGAAGCAGAGGACAGCAGTATGTTGTTTTGGTGCAGCGCTACTGCTTTTTCTTCAGAAGCTGGAAGATGTCCTGTGATGCCTGTTCTGTATGTGAAGTTGTGTAGGGCAGCAGAGATCACATAACCTTAGGATCTATTAACTGTACATTATCATTTACTAAAGAACCTCCGAACAAGCATGATAATTAAATATAAAACAAGTAACTTTTTTTTGCAGGTTATGACATGTCCACCTTTATAAGGCGTTATAGTAGATACTTGAACGAAAAAGCATTTTCCTACAGACAAATGGCATTTGACTTTGCAAGAGTGAAGAAAGGGTAAGCAAAGTTTAGCTATGTGAACTGACAGGGTTGTGTGACCCCTCAAAATCTTGTTTGTGGCATTACACTTAATTTCAGTGTCTCAATGACTTCATTCTTATGTTCTTTGTTTAGCCACAGTGAAATACCAGAATGGTTGGATTTCTTAATTATTTGTAATTGGTTAAGAATTGCACAGGCTGTGGGTAGTAAGGCAAGTATTGAAGACTAAAGTAAGGTGCCTTGCAGAACTGGGAGTTTTTAGTGCTAGATGCTAAATTGGACTCATTAAATTGTGTGGCAGCGAGTGTGTGTTTAGGATTTGGAGAAGGAAATGCTCTGAAACTATATTTAAGACATTTCATTACACTCTGGACACTTTCTGTAAGAAAGATGACTGATCATAAAGGAAAACTGAAGTGAACTGATGTTCTTAACAGGCAACACAGCAAACAGTTATAAACAGTTCCTGGAAAGACTTCCTAGGCATGTTATTTCTGGTGCTCAAAACAAGGTGCTGCCTCAGAATATAGCATAAAATAAATAAAAATAGTGGTGTGTATTTCCTGAGAGGAGTTGCTATACCTGATACTTCCAGAACGCGGCAATGTATATTGGTGGTTGTGCAGGTTTGCAATATTCAGAGCTTAAAAATGGGCATGTGGAAAGACTGCTATAGGACTGTGGGCTGCAATTAAGGAATTCCACACATCCGTGGCTGTGTGATCCTGTTGGAGTAATAATTCAGATAAGGCAGGTTGAAGTCATTACTCCATAACACTTCCAATGGAATTAATTAGTACTTAGGAATACTGAGGAGAGTGTGCTAGGGTAAGATGCTCTAAGATTTAAACTGTCACTGAATTGATGTGCATATATTGTGGCATGTGGGGAAAAAATGCAACCTATAGAGGTTTTTTTCATCTTCAGTGACCACAGACACATCATTAAAAAGGACTCTTAGCAATGAGTTATCATTAGTTATTCAAAACAAAGTTAATGCACAAAGACTATCAGTTCTCTAAATACTTTTGCGATAGTATTTTCTGTCAAGTTATTTAAACTCTTGGTTTCTTCTGTCCATAAGGAGATCAGTCTCTTGCATTCCTAACACAAAAACCCTTCTTCACCTGCTGTCAGGGAGCGGGGCTTGAGGAAGCTCTTGTGGTATCGTGGGAAGCAGGAGAATGAGACAGTGCTCCAAAGTTTTTGAAATGGGTTATAGCAGCTTTACACTTAAATTTAGACAGCAAGTCAGTCTGGGGAGAGGGGAAACACCTTGGTTTCTAATCTGTATTCCATCTTACAGGGCTGATGGTGTAATGAGAACAATGGCTCCTGAAAAGCTACTGAAGAGTATGCCAATATTACAGGAACAAATTGATGCACTACTTGAATTTGATGTATGTATTGAAGCTGACTCAGCATTAACACTAGGCAGTGACTTAAATGCTGCATTTTAAAACAATTCACTTTGTAGGTAATGCTTTACTAATCACCACCTTCTGTGGGGAAAAAAATACCTCTTTTCAGTATTCCAGAGAGGCAGAATGAGGTGAAGGATGGCCCTGTCCTGTGTGTACAAAATGTACAGATTGAAGGCTCCTGAAGACTGCTCACTTGGAGCTGGGAATTCAGTCTGCATCAGTGAGGGGAAGAAATGGACAAAGCAAGGAGACAATTTTTTTCTGTCTCTTGGCAACCAACATCTCTTTGAGGGGAAAGAAGCCATTGAAATATCGCGTGTACATTGTTTGGCTTCCTCAAAACCTTCATCCAGTTTTCAACTGTAAACTGGGTTGGATAAATTTTAATCTAGACTATTCATAGAAATAAATGTTTACAATATATTTATAAGAATGTTATGAACAGTGGGATTATCTGCTTTAAGGTTAAAAACAGGAGTCAGTTGTAGAACGTACAGTGTAATGTTGCAAGAGATCCTTGAAGGAATCAATTCTGAAGTTCTTTTGTTCTTGGTGGGCAGAGGACACTACAGCTTTCAGAGGAAAGCCTTAGAAATGCATGTCTTGCTAAGGTGTTACTTAAATGGCACAGGAGTTGTGATAGTGGTCTTGAAAGAGAAGATACTTTTAAATAAAAGATAGGTTCTTTTAACAAACAAACACTTATTTTCTGCCGAAGTTAATGTAATAGCTGGAAGGGTCTTGACATCATTAACCGAACTGTATTACCTGGTAGACTACTAAGATTTTGTTCAGCTGTGCTGTGAGCTGACATCTTTTGTCCAGTTTCATTAAAGCTCTGTTAATAGTATCTCTGCCTTCCTCCTCGCCTCCTTAGGTGAAGGAGACAAGACTAGGATGTTTACTGTCAATGGGAATACTGTTCCGCTTCAGTGGATTGTTTTGGAGTGGTGAAAGAAGCAATCCTGGATTTGTGAACTGAAACAGAAGCAGTCTTTGCTTGGTTTCTTTGTGTGAAAGCTTGTATTCAGTGCTTGATTCTATCCATAGCAGCATCAGATACCTGGTGCAGGCTAAAACTTCTGATTGCATTTAATACATCTGTTGTAGATAACTGGTATTTTATTTGTAGGTTCATCCAAATGAACTGACAAACGGTGTGATAAATGCTGCATTCATGCTTCTATTTAAAGATCTTATCAAACTTTTTGCTTGCTACAATGATGGAGTTATTAACTTACTAGGTAAGTAACCTGGTGTTTATATCTCACATGCCACAAGCAAGTGTAAAAGGAGTTTCAGGTCTGATTCAGGGTTTGTTTGTTTGTTTTTTTTTTCATTAAGTTTGATTAAAACTTAATGTATTTTTTTTCTTGACTATTCTGAAGTAAGACAAAATTTAAGACAATCTGTCACACTAGTGTTCATCTGAGGCTGGATTGTCATATGGTCTTAAAATTTTACAGAATTCTACTTTTCTGAATATTTTTGTGCCTAAAGAAATGTACAGTGGTGTGTGAGCTTCTGTAATATGTCCTGCAAGGTTAGCAAAGCAATTTTTGCTATTGGATAGCATTTTTAAGATGCCCTATTCTTCTGTTATATATACTGTATAATAGCCTTATATGAAGTAATACACTCCTGAATAACATTCCTGATCTGTCTGAAAGCATGACTGTCAAAGCTGGATCCCTTTGAGAACCCTACCTACCTGCCATCAAAGTCCATAGGAGGCTGCGAGCACATTCTGAAGCTCAGACAGTATCACGTGATCACCAGCATAACACACCTTAAACCGTCCCTGTAAAAGCCTTTGTTCTGAAGTCTAAAACCAGAGTTGGCATAAATGGCAGGAAACATAACTCACCCCGTAGAAAATGATCTTCAACTATTAAAACTTAGGAGCACTTCAGCTGGCCTATAAAGACAGCTAAAAACTGAGATTATGACCGACCTAAAATTCTGGCTGCAACTAGAACTGGAAGAAACAGTGAGGTTACAGGGACTGAACAGGCAAAAAGGTGTTCCTGAGCTGTAAAGCTCTGACAATTGTTTTGTATCTATGGTTCAACACTTCCTGGTTGTGTCACTAAAAGTGTGTCGCTGGTGTTTTGACTGATACTATAGGCATGGGAATCTTATATTTGCAAATGTGTTGGGCGTAACAATTGGATTGAGATATTTCTGTCTACTGCTATTTAAAGCTTAAATTCAGGTTGAAGTATGTGGCAGTTGTGCTTGCTAATGGACATGAGCCAACTTTAGAGAGCCACTCAAGTGGAAAAAGTACTGATTTTTGGACTTAAGACAACTTGGGAGAGGACATATAAAAGTACCCTTAATTACTTTGAATTTAGAGTTTGGTAGCTACTTCACCTGCCTAATTCTTGTCTTTAAAAAAGTGTTTTTCAACAATGCTACAGCTGGTCGTGGTGCAATTTTCAAGTCTATAATTCTTCAGCAGCTTAGCAAACCCAATGTCTAGATTCTGTTGAGGACTAGGAATGCCACTAGATCAGTGTCTGAGTAGAAAAATGTTAATGGAGGGCACTACTCTTGAAACATTATTTTCCTGGAATCTAGAGTTGCTGATAAATGCAGATGTAATGAAAGATATCTTTACTGAAATTTGCCAAATTATTTCTCTAGAGAAATTTTTTGAAATGAAAAAGGGACAATGTAAAGATGCTCTTGAAATCTACAAACGATTTCTTACTCGAATGACCAGAGTGTCAGAGTTTCTTAAAGTTGCAGAGGTAAGTGACTTCCTGTCTTCTGGAGGCTAGCACCTAAGTATTGTGTGAATTCTAAAATACTAATTGCACTTGTTAAGCATCTGGCTCACTGTGTATAAATGTGAGGCAGTATAGAAGTTTCTGGTTCTGCTTGTTCAGATCTTCTTAAAGTAGTAAAGTCCTGCTTAGGATTTCCACATGTCTCTACTGTGTAGCCAGCCTCACCTTTCCTAGTCATGTAACAGATGACACAACTTCAACCATATCAATATTTCTTGGAAATGCTGTAATAAATGCATGTTTCTAGGACAGGGTTGAACACCAGAGAAAGATACAGTGGTCAGGAATAAAAGCATAATGATTTTGTAAGTTTGCTTTTTAAGCCTTTGCAGCCAACTACAAGTTAACTGGGATGTGAGATTTTTCTGGTTTTGATCCTTATGTGGATAATACAAATATTACACGGTTAATTAACTGTTTTGCTCCACTCATTTGTGGAAGTTGGCTCCTTGGCACAAGATGCCCATTTTCTACGTTTCATGCTTCATTATAATGGACAACAGTAATGAGCTGAAGAGAAAGTGTGCTTCTTTGCTAAATTACTTAACTACTTATGAAGGAGCCTGCTAGACTCCTGAATGGCATGTGATATCTGATAAAGAGGTTGAACTTGAGGGAGTGAAGTGCTTTAGACACCTATAGGTCAGCTTTGCAGGACAGGGATTATAACAACTATACTTCAGGATTACTAGGTGCAGTGCAGCTTGTTCTTCTGCAAAGCTAAACCAACAGGCACTTTGAAGAGCCATAGTGAAGCAACAGGACAACCTATAGAAAACTGTGGACAACCCCATCTTGCTGTATTTGAAATGCTAGGAGAGAAAGGCAGAAGACAAAGTGACTTGAGCTTTAGCATTTTTTTAAGTGGTGTCATTTAGGATTTGCTCACTGGCTGAATTTCAGAGAACTTCATTAGGATAGTCAGGTAATTGGATAGTATGTGTTTGACAGTTCACTAATGCTGTCCTCTGAGACACCAGTGCATGACCAGAAAGCCCCACCTAATGTGCAGTTGGGAGTATGAACTTTACCTGGGGGGAATGGACCTTTTTTCTTTTTTTAAATGGATATTTAATTTGGGGGAGGGGGGTAAAGACTGCTGCACTTGCTAACTTTGTAGTCTTTTTCTAAAGATGAAGTGCGTTATAGATGGAAGAGTGTACCGCAGTTCTAGTCAAAATTAGTGCTTGCTGCAGTGGAGTTACGTACTTACATTTTACCTCTTTTATATTCACAGCAAGTTGGAATTGACAAGGGCGATATCCCTGATCTTACGCAGGTAATCTTCTCTTGTAGTCTTTTTGTATCTGTGTAATAACTAAAAGTCCTGTAATTAGGAAGCAGACCAGGAATGTAAATGTTGGTAAGAAGTCATACCATGTAACATTTTAAAGCCCACCTAACTTGCAAATAAGAACTGGCCAAAGCTATTTTTGAAAACTGGTGTAACTAAAATAATGGCTTTCATGATGATTTCCTGCCTATAGATAAAGGGTAGATTGTTTTTCTCTTTCCTTGCTAAAGGGCAGATTTTCGCAGCTCGTAGCTCAAGTTCATTTTTGATGACAGACTGTGGTGTGACTTGCTGCATACTCTCTCCCTGACACAGTCTTGGTCCAGGGATTAATTTCAGAGCAGCACCAGCACTACTGCCTTGGTCTAGACACAGTGAACTTGAAGTTTAAATGCAGAAGTTGTGATTTAAATGCTGAACTTTGTTGTCAGTATGCATCAAAACTTTTAACATCAAAATTAGCTTATGCTGTAGCTGCTTCAATTCTGTTGTGCCGGTCCATTTTCAGTATCACTTGCAAACTGGCCTAGGTACCTGGCTTTGTGCTTAATGTGAAAAGGATATTTATTTGGAGGAAGAGATCCATGCTAAAGCATTCACTTGTGGCAGTTTTTATGCTAGTAAAATTGGAACAGAAGAGCAGCCCAAACTGCTGAACAGTTGTAAATACTAAGTGTTCATAAGCTATCAATGTGTCACTTTTAAAAGCCTCTTGAAAGCCTGGTTTAAATCAACATCAGAATAGTAGTTCTCTTGGTTAAAAAGCCACTTAAAAATCTTTAAAGTGTGACATGATGTGAAGTTGAAGAGTTTTAATCTTTATGGATTTCAGATGCTACAAGACTATGAAGTCTGGCCACTCTTTAAGCAGAGGAAAGCTTAAACTTCTAGCAGTGTATGGAGTACTAAACCCAATTCTGAAATAGCTGAAGTAGTATGTTCACCTAACTGCACCTCAGGGACTCTTATTAACAAGATCCAGTCAGTCATGAATTAAGTCCTTGAACCAGAAGAACTCACCTGTTTTTGCTGATGTTGCATCAGCCTGCTGGAAAGGCTGCCTACAGGGACTGCACAAGCCTTGTTCTGCATCATCAGTCAGGAGGTCCCAGAGGGTCCTTATCACCTCATGAGCCAATGCTTTAAATGACAGTAGAATAGTTCCTTTGGAAGGAAGGAGTCTACAATGGACTTCTAGTGCAACTGTCTGACCAACTCAGTGGTCTTGTCAAGTAGTCCCTCATAGCTGTATTCTCCCAAAGGCTGCTTGGGTCTCACTTGCTAAAGCCAATCTGCAGCATGCTGTAGATTGCATATAAGACCTAGGCAGTGTATTTCAGGGAGAAATAAATAAAAGGTGAATGATAAAACTGAATTTCAGCTAGTAAATAATACGTAATTGCACATAGTATCAATGGTATACCTAAATTCCTAAAGCAAGCCATGGCAATAGTCAGTGGTATTCCAGTTTCTTTTGTTGACACTTGATGTGTGCATGTACTCTGTAAATCTAAACAAGTGGTCACAGTAATGAAATACAAGTTGATAGCTGTCATCCTTGGACTTTCTAGTTTGGCTGCAAGGTTGTGGAGGCTGATGAGGCATCTTGGCAGCTAAATGGCTTGGCTCATTTTTATTTATTAGCAATTCTTAAAAGTATGGCAGTTTTGCCCCTAACAGCTAGTGTGGGACCCATTATCTAAGGTTCCACCACAATGCTGACTGATCAGTCTAACATTGAAGCAGTATGTAAAATAAATTAAGCAATGTTCAATGTTCTGAACTGGGTACCAGACATTCAATTTCCAATTTGTTGCATCTGGGTAGAAATTTTCTGAAGCTTCCGCAGTGAATTCTGTTTGATAGATGAATTTCATATTACCTTACTGGTTTGTAACAAACCTGTGAATAATTTATTGGAAAGCTACTTAAAGTGTGTATAGGGAAGTGGTAACAGGAAATAATGGATTTTTTTTATTTTTGAAACCTAACTTTCTGCTTACATGTTTAAGTAGGCACAACTTATTATTTATGCTATAGCCTTTCTGAATATCTAGAGTCTCTTTTTTAAGAAGTGAGAGCTTTTGCTCATCTGTTTCTTGCTGCTGGAAAACTCTTACAGCTAAGTCACTTCTTGAATGAAAATCAGGCATATTTATTCATTTTCAACTAAAACCAGCAATGGTTAAGATGTTTAAGTATTGCGTATGCATGTAGCACATATATGAACTGAAGCTATCATTTAAGGATTCTTTTTTAGCATTTTAAATTTCTGCATGTGTTATCCTACTACTCAGTTTTAATGCCAAAATTAGTATGCAGACACTGTAAATACACTTAGTTGTGCATTGGTAGTAGCAGGTACTAAGCATCCTGAAACATCTGATTTAGCCAGCCAGCCGGTTATCAGCATACTGCACATGGCAGCAGTGGATGATCTGTTTTCAAGTGTCACAAACTGACTTTTTTGATGCGTATATATACCCTAAAATTAAAGACATTATTTATGAAAAACACCATAGGTATTGCTGTCAGGAATTGTGGTTGATTTGAAAGAGACTGATAAAGAAAATTCCCAGTTTAAAGCCTGTACCATTGATGAACCGGTAACCCTGATGAAATATTGACTGTTATATACTACTGTATTTCTCAAGGATTTCCTCCTTGCTTGTTGATCTTGTAGGATTCTACTTATCTGGACTCTATTTTTACACTAAGCACACTGTTGTTTGCATTTACAGCTACTTTTCCTATCTACCATTGTAACAGCAAGTGCATGCCTGGGGTTATTGCCTGACCACAAAAAGGTTGCTTAAAATAAAACCTAAGATCAAGAAGGCTTGAAAAATCTTGGGGTTTGTAGATATCTCAAATAGTAATCTTTACAAATTTTGAGTTGGCTGCCGGGCTCAGTAAGCTGTGCCTGTCTACCATTTTGAGAAGAAACAGCTGTAAGGTTTTGTGATGTTGGGAGCCTTGAACCAAAAATAGCTGCTTTTGGGGGCACTGGAAGGGATTCTTTGTTTTGTTTAGACTGCAAATATTATCTAACCCTCTGGTCATGAAAGAGGTGTTGGAGGTCTGACTAAAAGCAAAACTGAAAGGATGACCTTAAACTTATTACTCTTAAAATTAACCCTGTGAATGCCGGTGCTGTTGTCAATGTTTAACACTGACTCAAAGCATGGTGAGTAGCAGCACATCCTGGATTTAGGCTTCAAGTGCTGTTTAGTAGAGGTAAATGTTTTCTTTGGATTTGGATGCAGTATTATCTTTCAAAAGCTGTCTTTGCCTCAATACTTCTAGCATGGATATCCACTATTTTCATAGTGTTGTAGATAACATAACAGCATGAGCATGCATGTGGTGGACTTCAGGAAAGTTGGTGCTGGATTTCCAAGTATGGTTAGGTCAATGTAGTGTGCTCAGAAGTGTATCTTTCTCTTTGCTTTCAAGGCTCCTAGCAGTCTCATGGAGACCCTTGAGCAACATCTAAACTCACTGGAAGGAAAGAAACCTGGCAACAAGTAGGTATATTTGTTGCACTGTGTATGAAGGCATAATGGTACAATGTGAGACTAGCTGATGTTTAGGTGTTTGCCTCCCCCAACCTCCTTTTGTCACTTAGCTGGAAAATAAGTTGTGATAAAACTAGGCTTTTCCTTTCCCTTACAAAGTTGTGGTAATGGCAACTGTTTTCTCTTACTGGAGGGTGGGGGGAAACAACACATGGAACAACTAGATGCTGTCCAAAATGAAGTAAAATTAACCATGGAAAACTCATAGAAGGAGTTTTTCCCTGCTGCTGAGGCTTTTATCATCAAGTTTTATTTGTTTTCCAATGGCTTTGCATCTTCCTACTAGATACTTATCATGGCTAAGTCTACGAATGATTAAGCTAAACCTGTTTTCTCTTTTGCTGTTGCTTTCCTTGCAATTTAGTGAAGGGTAAGTACATATGTTTACATATTACTTGCATGCAGACATGGTTGGGTTTTTTTAAGATGGATTGAACACTTAGAAATAGATATCTTCTTTAAATTATACCTAAACTGTTGCTTGCTTTTGTATATAGTCATTGAGTTATTTTTGGTTATTTCTATCATAGCTCCAGATCTTCTAATCAGTTCTACAGCTCCTAGGACTTATCCAATTCAAGTAACCTATGGATGGATGCTAGTTCAATACTGGTGCAGTTTTAACTTCCACTCCTTCTTTAATCTCTTAGATCAAAGCAGCTCTAGAAATGTATAGCAGTATTTTCATGCCTCATAATAATGAAAGTAAACAGATGCACTGATGTACATTTTAACTTATGATTAAGACTCTGTTGGTTAGTGTTAGTGTGATTTTTCTTGCATGTGCTAGAACTTTCAGCTTGGACTTTCCAATTAGCTGTTTCCATACTTTTAAATATAATTATTTCAATTCTGACTTTCTTTAGAAGAGCAGTATACTTTGAAAATTTGCTGACATATCCTCAGAAGACTTGCATCAGATAACTGCTTCCATACTGGTGTTATTCTGCTGTTGCATGACTTTATGATATGGTGATATCTTGCCCTAGTAACTCTTTCCTACCGGCTACGGGAGGCCTAAATGCAAGACATTTGCATGCATCTCTGCCTTTCCTCCATTTAGCAGAGCTTATTTAAAAGGCAGTATAGTCCTGTGATGCCAATTAACTTAAAATAATAATTTAAGATTTGCAGTAGAAATTTTTATTCTTGTCCAAAGTGGCACATGGAAGTTTGAGAAATGAGGAGGGCATGCAATTGTAGAGATCTTCATAAAGCTGTCATGCTCAGTTTTTGGTCTTGTTGCAGGAGTTTTGATGACCAGAAACATAGTTTCCAAAAGTGTACTTACCTGAAACCCCAACCCTCCCTTTTTTTTTCTCTAGATCTGGGGCTCCTTCTCCTCTGAGCAAGGTAAATGCTGCCAATTGCTGTACTAGTTAATTCTTGTTCAGATTATATGCTTTAGGACATCTTAAGGGTATAAAGGGTTAAATTTCCTTCTCCTAATCTGCTTTTTAGACTTCACCAGCTAGGGACTACCTAATTGACAAAATTGTGTCTTTTAATGGCCTTGTAAATAATGGCCCCATAAAAGCGCTTCACTGATCTGAAGGGCTGTAGTGCAGGATGTGCAGTTTTGCTCAGGGTCTGATGGTCACACTTTGTGAAAGCATAAGCGACATGTCTATTTCAACTTTTTTTCTTTTTTCCCCTTAATCCTCATGTCAGGGAGAAACTTACTCTGCACTTTTTGTCCTCCAAATTCTTTACCACATCTGCAGCTTTTTAGGAGAAAGTTCTGACTCTTCAAGCCACAATCATGTAAAAAGCCAGGAAGAAAACTTTCATCTGATAAACCTAGTTTCAGAATTGACCTTCATTAGTGAGACTGCTCACCTTAATTTAAAGCAAGAGTTGCCAGTGAAACCATCTTGGTTTGAGTGTCAGCTAACCTACTGAGCTTTATGGTGTTAGTAATAGTAGTTCCTGGTATCCCTGAAGCATTGCCAAGTGCCATAGTTCTGTGTCTAACAATGTGCAGGAAAAACTCAATGAGAACTTTCCAATCTGAGGGAGGCAATTCAATGGTTGATTCTAGGGAGAGCTCTTAAAAAAGGGCTTTTTGAAAAGAAATTTAAAAATAAAAAATAAACGCTCTTGTTCAGCATTGTAGCAGTCGGTGAGAACTACGATGACTACTTTAACCCCCTTTTCCCCAATTTACATGATGAATTTGGACCACTCTAGTCTCAAACCTTAGTAAAGCCTCAAGGAAGGTCTAGAAAGCTTATATCCATCTTCTGCTAGAGTTGTGGTGATGGGATGGCAGTAGCAGAACTCAGAAGAGAACAGTTTCTTTTTATTTCTTAGAAGTGGTCAGAATGGCAAACAGTACTAAACATAGGACTTATTTTCATTCATTAGGAAAAGGATATCTCTACCATGTGAGGTGCTGTAACAGCTTGTAGTATCTTTTAGAATTAAATTGACACCGTTCAAGGTAACTTGAGTCTTCAAGTGCACAGAAAAGTTGCCATATACCCTCCTGGCCGACTGTCCTTGCCATCCTTAAGGTATCTTTATCCAGAATTGGAGGAGCTAATGAAATAAAATCATAGGCTGAACTGTCTTTGCTATATTCCCATGCATTTAACCATTAGTGTTGTTGATGACTCTTTAATATCTCTTCAGGCTGAAGGTTTACATACACACTTTAAATTTAGTTTCTAACCATTTCTATGGTTAGAGTACTAAGGTGCTGTTGTGGACAAACAGGTATTTTCTGTGGACAAAATGAAGGGCTTGATGGATGTAGAAACAAACTGATAAAAATACTTTGTTCCTCCGTCTTCAGGATGGTCTTGAAACTGAGAGGTAGGGGTTTGCTGGGAAGAAAACTATGTTCTTGGAACTTGCTGAAAATCCTTTGACACGTAGGAACTGTTTTTTAGCCTAATTGGGGTTTTAAACAACTCCAGATCACAAGTCTCTGAGTTAGTTGCCTAGATGTTGAGTGAGTCTTGAGACTGCCCACTGGTGTCCGCAGGTGCTCTGAAGGTTCTGAGGAACTGCAAGGTTCCCCTTGAGCCAGGCATTACTAGGTGGAGGCACCTTGGATTTTCACCACCCTCTGAAAACTTAGTCCAGTCTTCCTTAAATTCTTCACAAGGTGGGGAACAGCTCACAGTAGGATGACCTGATGTCAAAATTGAAGTTTTGAAGTATGTGAATCTGTGCATGAGTTTTGTGGCGAAAATGCTGGTATACTAAAAGTATATTTTAAATATTTCTCCAGTCTTCTCCAGCCACAACTGTTACGTCTCCTAGTTCTACTCCAGCAAAAACTATTGATACATCTCCTCCAGTTGATCTTTTTGCAACTTCATCTACAGCTGCTCCTGTCAGGTAAGTTAAGAAGCGTAACTGAGTTACTGAGTTTGATGTAGATGCCAAAGTCACGCTTGTAACAGGAGGTTTGCCTGCAAGAATTTGCTTACTTGACAGGTGGCGTATGTCAGTATTGAATGGGCTAAATTATTCTACCAGTATGGATCATGTGAGCTCTAATAAAAAACAACAACAACAAACCAAAACCCAAACCAAACAGCCCACCAGAAAAATCCCCAACAAAACACAAAACAAAAACCCAAATAAACAAAAACCTTATGTCTACTCTGATTTGCTTTCAGTATAGTAGTGATGTTGTATCATTCCTAACATAAACTTCTAATTGAATAGACTAAAGTAATGTGCAAATCCAAAGTAGTATTTGCTGACATTCAATATTCTGTTTCTAAAACTGCTGAATTAAGATTCCTTTTCCTTCCTGTTCAAATTGAGTAATGAAGCAGAAAAATAATGAACTTTGGAGGTTAAAATTTTAAAAATGTTGACCAATGAGAAAATCTGAACCTTGCTTTCAAGTCAAACGCAGAACAAACTGCTGCTGCTCATTGCAGTCAGCAGAATTGAAAGAATTTTAGACATGTAAAAGCTCTAAGCTTGACCCAAAAGTCTGAAGATGTGACTAACTTCAGTTAAATGTCAGATGAAGTACCTCACTGAAGAAGGAACTTCTATAGTTTTGAGGGGTTTTTGTTGTTGTTTTTGGCTGTTTTTGGGGGATTGTAAAAGTCTTATAGATCTGTTATAATGTCCTTATCAAGTAATAGAAATAAGTTAAGATCCCCACCTGGGGTGTAATGTATTCTTGGCACTTACTGCAGTAGGTGTGTTTATGGCCACTGCTCTAATCCTAAGGCCCAAAAACATCTCTCTCGATGGTTTAATCAATCACCCAAACTAAGGGTAATTCCTACATTCCGGTAGTTTGTTGGTTTGTTTTTTTTAAAAAAAAAAACTTGATTAAAATGGACAAATTGCTCCAGTATTTAATGTCTCTCTTCCTTTCCTTGGCAGCACTTCCAAACCATCCAGTGATCTTCTGGACCTCCAGCCAGATTTTGCCGCTACTGGGCAGGCAGCTCCAGCAGCCCCTGCTGGAGCCACTTCATGGGGAGGTAGAGAAACCTCACTGTCAGCATCTCTTCTTGCAGTCTGCATCTTCTTGCCTGGCTGGACTGAAACTTGGCTCTTTCTCTGCTAGCACAGGATGTTCCCAGCTCACTCCCAGGCTTCTGCTGACCTGACAGTCAGGCATCCCTTCAGAGCACAATGCTACTCCGTTTTCCAGGGATATGCATAATAGTATAAGCTGCTTATAAAGGCCTGGCTACAAAGCTGGGGGGAGCCAGGATTACGTGACTAAAAGTGAGCAGGAAGGGGGTGGCTGAAGGTGAACAGGTAGGGTAGGTACTTTGAAGCAGAAGAACTAAAACTTCTCATGTACTAACTGGCAATGTGAGGGCAGAAATCAACTCCTCTGTTCATAAAGCAAAGCCCACAGATCAGTAGGAGGAGGATCAAAAATAAAGCCCATGGTGGCAAATTAGTTCTGCTGCAAGCGTGGCTACCTTTGACAACCCTTAATATTTTATTAATCTTCCTTGTAGTAACATGAAAATAGAAGTAGAGAAGTAACTACTTTCAGATAGGAATGCCTTACCAGCTCTCTGAGCTCTGTAGTGAACTGAGCCTGTTGTTCCAGGCAGCACTAGCAGCTGGTGATCTGAAGAGGCCCACAACAAATGTAGGCTATGTTCACTCCTTTCCTGTGAAGACAAGGAATTGGGCCAGTAAATGTGTTTTAACTTACATAGTTGTAAACCCACTGTGGTGTAATCTTAAGAAATCTTCACTTGTGTGACAGCTTAATGAACTCATCATCCCTCTCACAGCAGGAATGCTACACTGAGTCATGCTGACACTACTATGAATCCTCATACTGGGGCACTAGTGGCTTGTGCATTCCCTATTTCTGTTCCTAGGTTTCGTTCATTAAAGATGACATTGGTATCTCAGCTGCTACATTATGAGAGGATAGCTATGGCTGTCATGTAGACCATGTTTTGCATATCCCTATTTAATCTGTTTAATTGAATATTTGTTTTTGCAGAAGTGTCAATGTTATTAACTGAAATGTAATCTTACCCACAAAGCAAGACCAAGAGTCATCTGTTATAGGATGCCTGAGACTAATTATTTTGCAATTTTTGATTGCGTTCTATTTGTCTTGCTTTGTCCTTTCCAAGTACTGTAATGCAAGCATTTGAGATGTTCGAAAGAGCTCAGGCTTCTCAGCTAATTTTTTTTTTTTTCTTAATTGGTTGCTCATTTATTCAGAGGTAATAGCCATAAATGGTGTAAAATAATTAATTTGCATTGTAATTGAAAGCTGATTTATTTGGGTTATTTTGCTTTGCTTTTTTGGACAAAGCACCTGTAGTTTGAAATACAGGTGTTTTTAGTCTTCTGAACTGCTGAAAACTTTAAAATTTACTAGTAATACACCTAGTCCTTTTATTTCACAACAGTAGAGGACAGCTAATTTTTTCCTTTGGTCGGGATTATTGCTAACCTCATAAAGTATACTTCAGTCTTACCTTTCAGAGTAACATTTTGGTAACTTAGTAAGGTTCAAGTTTGTCTGCTTTACTGCTGGCAGGAGTCCAGGTATGGTGACCCATTACTGCACTGGAGTCTTGCTTTATTTTTTTTTTCTGACTCTTAAATAATTGCCAAACTCCATGAAAGACATGCATAAGTTGAGAACTGGAATGGCTTTGTTGTGAAAATACTGAAATTTCCATTAATGTTTCATCTGGTAATGAGAAAACCTTTGAACCTGTGTTAAGGTTTGGGTTTTTTTGTTACTTAAACTAAATCTGCAGGATGAAGCTAGTAGTTGTTATAAACTGTACGGTCTCGTAAGTGCTACAGAGCCTTCTGATTAGTGCAGATGAGGCTGTATCAGGAATACTGCATCCAGTTCTGAGCTCTCCTGTTTGGCAGAGGGCTACCAGGACTCCAGGGATCTAAAGCACATCTCTTCAGAGAGAAATTGAGGGATCTGGGCCTCTATCATCTGACAAAGAGGAGGCTGAAGGGGAATTTTAGTAGTGGCCTACAACTACATGAAGCGGAGCTACAGAACAGAGCCAAAATTTTCTTGGAAGTAATAGTTTCCAATAAATGATTTTAATAAAGCGTAATAACAGATTGCAACTTCAGAGTTGATTGGAGATGAGGAAAAAATTATTTCCTTTGGTTGGTGAGATAGTGCTGGAGTAGATCCCCATGTGAGCTAGTGGACTCTCCATTCCTGCAGATTTTTTCAAGACTTGACTAGACAAGGCATGCCTGCCCTGATCTGGTGTCGGCTGTAATGATGTTCTGAGCAGGAGGCTGGACCTTCTTTCCAACAAGGACTTTTGGGAGGATGTATAACAGTGCCTCTCAGCTACTTGAGCTTCTTCCTCATCTGCAGAACTCTTCTGGCGTGCAGCAAGTTAACATGGGAATGCATAAGAAAGAAATATTGGGGGGAGGAAGCTGGTAGAACTGCTGCCATTCAGAATAGTTAGAAAAATGTGAATATCAAACACTGCAAGATGCAGCATCAAACTGGCACTTTAAATGTCACATAAACCTCAGGAATATGTCCCCAACAAGCGATCTGTCTCACTGGCATTATAGATTCTATGTATTCTAGCATATACTGTATATTTGGTATAGTACACTGTATATGTAGTGATATATACAATATACTGTATGTTTTGTTCTATATCTAGTTATTTTTGAATACAACATACGTAGCAAATTAACAAATTATTTGTCAAAATCTGTACTCTGCTAACAGTAGGTAATCACGGTAGGGTACTAAGTTGCCTACAGCATACTGCAAGGTGAATAGATAGGCATTTGGCAGGGAAATAGACTGTAGTATTACAAAAAATACAGTAGGTCATATTCTCTGTCCTTGTGAGATCTCACTGCTATAAAAGCAAATTGACTTGAATTTCTCCTGTGAACTACCTTGCACTCTGCCTTAGAACATGGATTTGCTCTTAGTATTGTTACTTTAATATTACTATACAATAAAGCATTGGTTTTAATCCTTCACATATTAAGAGTAAGCGTAGATTGCCATGCTGAATAATTGTAATTTCACTGTATTGTGTTCTGTAACACAACTGGGTAACAAAAATGCACTGAAAAATAAGCTAATAGAAGGTAAAAGTTTGCCAACAGTTACTTCAAGTCTAGCTGTGAGACGTCCACCTGGTGTGCAGTAATGAGATACCAGCGTGCTGCATTTTTAATACACTGTTACGCTCTTTCAGAATGGTATTTTGACTTACCTTGGCTTGTGCAGTCAGTCAGTCTCAAGTAGAACTCTCCCAAGGAACCAATTATGAAAATACCTACATGTGGTTTCTTGCTGCCTCTTTAACAAGTGTTGTCAAATAAACTTGTGAAGATTGAGCTGTGCTTGCTAAAAGCATTTTGCTTTCTACCTACTGACCTATAGTAAAGCATCTGGACTCTGTGCTTGCTGTTCAGCGTGGATCAGATGAACTCATGACCCTGTTATGTGTACATAGGAGCAACACTGAGCTACTAGTTAGTGAATAGGTAGTTGCTGAGCTCAGACTATTCTAACTGCAGTATAAAAACATAATAGATCAAACTGGTTTGCTTTCACATGTTTTTATAGCTTATAGTTGGTTTTTATGTAGGCAGAGCTTACTCTGTCTTTGAGCTTAATCTGACTGATCTCGGAGGACATCCAATTGTAGGAAAGTCTGTCACTGAAGATTATTCATTGGCTTGCAGAAACAGTTGACTAAGGAACTAAAGTTGGAACAAAGCCAGCCTGCTTATGCTGTCAATCATTCATACTCATAGCAAGTGTTAACAAGTAGTTGTTTCTACATAGTATGCTTTGTCACAGATGCAGACAAAGCCTTCAAAGAGGAACTGCTCTCCTTTTCTTCCTTTTTTTTTTTTTGTAGCCAAACAATTGTCTCAAGTACAAGAACCCCAGCCTGTCTGCTTCTGAGTATATATACCTGGGGCAGTAGGGATGCCCTGTATTGTATCCTGAAGTAACTTAACACTGTATTTGCAAGCTGATCTCTGCCAGACTACCTTTGCTTTAATGCCAGTTTTGTGAAGGGTTCTAGGGCTGATGGGTGGGCCACAACAGCACACGTTGGCAGAACAGTGACCTGAATTTTGTCTGCTTTTATAATGACTGTATTTTGACTGCTTTCTGTCTGCTTTGGTCTAGAAAATACTTGCAACTAAGCAGAATTATCTTGGGATACTCTTTGGTATCTGAGTATAATCTGCTAATAGCTTATTGATTTTAAATAATCTTCAATTATGCCTGTTTATGTGAGCACTGGAGTTCATCTGGGCTCACTCTTCCCATGTATGTTTTTATGTGATGAAAGTCTTAAATCTGTGTGCTGTTAGGCCCAGGAACTTGCATTTTAAACTTTCTGTGTTCCTGGGGGATGTCAGCTGTTGATAAACTTCAAGGAAGTCTACCTACTTCTGGCCTTATTCTCACACTGCTAAGGTAAATGCAAGAGAGAACTAGTATAGTGGTGAAATGAAGCTTCTAAATAAGTGGTTCTTGGCTTTACCCTGGGATAGTGAAAGGTAGGAGACCTTTCTGTCAGCCCTTACAGGCCACAGCTTAAGAAAAGAAAATCAACTGTATAAAACAAAAGTGATAAGTACTACCAGTATTTGAACATCTTGCTGGCCAGATATTAAGGAACTTAGGAAATTTGTTTTGAATAGAGCTGTTAAACAGAACAAGCTTTGTCATGTAACAATAACTCCTTGAATGTTGGAAAAATCGAGTGCTGAAATTGTGTTTAACCTAGACATGTCACTTAGAGAATGAACATATGGCTAATGAACATCTTCAATCTGGCAGTTCTACTAATTGGTCTGTTTCTTTATTCTGCTGTCATTTTAATGGACAATCAGTAGACCTCTTGGGAGAGGGTGAGTAATATTTTTATTTATTTATTTATTTCTAAGACTTTTGAATGTTAAGACTCATTATTAAAAGCCTCAACTTTCTTGAGTTGTTTGATTGTGGTCTCTCTCCCTGTTCCCCTTACTCTTCCTGTTTGATCTTCATTATATGGTTGCATATAGATAATCTGGCTGCGCTTTCCAGTGTTACCTCTGAGCCCCAGATTTCAGATCCATTTGCCCCAGAGCCTAGTGCAACTACTGCTGCAACTACTGATACTACAACTACTTCAGCTGCTCCTGCTACAACTACAACTGTTACTGCTGCCACTGCTGAAGTGGATCTCTTTGGAGGTTAGTTTGATTGCTCTAGTGCTCTACTCCAGCTCATAGGGTAGATGAAGAAATACTGAGTTCAGCTATTGTAACAAGACCTCTAATTTAACCAGCTAGACTTGCCTTTGTGTGTTGGATGCTAGATGGAACAGGAAATGTAAACTGTCCAACTACCTCTCTTTGCTGTGCTTTTAGCTAATAGACTCCTCTGCATATATATGGAAATGGAAAACTGTATGTACTTAAGACTTAGTTACGTTATGATTGAACAGCTCAGAACATTAGTTCTCAGGTCCACACTGGGATAAGCAAGTATTCTTTCCACGTTACTCAATAACTATGACCTGTACTGCAGTTTCTGGGAAAAGCAGTTGTGCTTTCATAATTGAACGGGATGGACGTGGCAGCTTCCTGCCCCATTATTATACACCGTGCTTGAGCTGTGTTGTGTTTCTTTTGGATCTTTCCTATAAATATAGTAATTTCAGCTGGCTCAGTACTGTGTTTCAGCATTCTTGAGTCTAGGTTTTATTTCACTTAGTATTAACAGTAAATTAAAGTGGTGATGAACTTGTACTAAATGCCAACTACAACTAATGTATAGGAAACATTCTTATATTTTAATTATGCTCTTTCCATCTGTAATGTTAGCTACTAACCTCTTGAGTAAGAAAAAAAATTCCCCCTGTATCTTTGTCAGTTTTCTTGTCACTCCCATGGAGCAGGAGGCTCCTCAACAGCATGTCAGAGGTTAGCATTTCTTTTCAACACTGTACCAGCCCAGATTAATGGAAAAATCTCCAATTTACAAACTAATACGTTGAAGATCACCGGACCACTGTATTTTTCTAATTTTCTTTTCCTCATGCATACTTCCAGCATGATGGTGGATGTCATGAATTAGTAATAACTTGCTATCAAACCTGAATTCCAGTATGTTATCTATGGAGTGTGATTATCTATTGCTTCTAGTGACAGGAGTACTGGAGAGGTCTCGTACGTAAACAGATTGACTACAAAGGTGGTTCCTAAAGACTGAAAGTTCCCAGTTAAAAGTTTTGTTTAGGAGTGACTTCAACAGATGTTTCCAAGATGTCCCCAATAAAACTGGTGAGAAACTGTAAGAAAGGAGTACAGCTGCTACCTGCTACTTAACTCTTCCTCCTACAAAGATGGATAAGAGTCCAAATGCCACAAGATCAGGCAGTTCAGAAGCAATTTTAATGTAGTTGTGGGCAGTGCTTCTGGACACCACTGGGAGCAAGAAGCCTGTGGCAGAAGCTGAGGCCTGTGCTCGTTAACACGGCGCGTAGTGTGTAGAGCCAGTCTTGGATACAGCACTTTCAAATCACATTAATAATTTAGTGTAGATATCTGACTTAAAAAAAAATTAAACAATAGTTAAATGGCTAGAAATTGCTGGAAACTTCTAACAGGATTAGAAAAACACCTACCCTGGCTTGTTCTTCCACTACTTCAGCAACAAGATGTAGCCTTCTTTTTTTTCTATCTTTTCCAATATGCTATGCCTGGAAAATTGATTGCTACCAAATAATGTGTTTACTTCCATGTTTATAAAATGGCAAAGAGCTGGATGCTTTTAGTTTCTAGAGTTTTAACTGATCATCAGATACTTAGTGGCGCACATTAAAAAGTGGGGTTGCTTTTATCCTGTAGCAGAGAAAAAATTTTACTTTTCAAGTCTCCAGACTTCTGTGACTTGATTTCTTCTTTTAAAGATAATTTTGTTGCTCAAATACTGTAACTGTCCAGAGGATTGTGTATTAGATGAATACTGACTTTTTCCTGGAACTTTTCAGGATAAAGCAAAGGTTTATTGTTTACAATAGCAGAAAACTTCTAGTTCTGAAGAATAAAAATCTATAAACATGCTCAGCAGCAAGGGTACATTTGCAATGCCTTGAAGACACACACAGGCCAGAACCTTTTAAGATCCTGGAGTCCATATTGAACTTTCATCTGTCTACTCATGGGTTTTTGTTTTGTTTTGTTTTCCTGAAGCCTGTGCTGCAAGTGATGTCCAGTACTAACATTCCTTGTTATTTTAAGAATATATACAGTGCAAGAAGTAGGTTTTGGGGCAGGCACTGTTGCTCTCCAGCTTTTGTGGTGCTAGACATGCTTACACTTAACAAGTAGGTATTTGACCTTTGAGGTCTGCTAGAGATACAGTATTCAAGGTCATCTTAACTTTTTGCAGCTTGCCAGTTCTTAGTTGCTTTACATGGTTCCTTGTGATGAGATGTGTTAGGGGAAGGTACAGGAGCAGTGATCTCAGGAGAAAGAATGTAAAGAGTCTTCAGGGAGTGGCTGGGTAGGGAAAAGAAGCTGAAAGCTGCACAAAAAAGGCAGCCAAGTTGATGGAAGAAGCAGAAGAGGAGACTTTGCAGGAATGACTGATGACTTATTCTCTTGCACTGTATCGCTGGTACTTCAGCTGCTAGGAGCCTGCGTGCTACCTATGACTGGGTTTTGTCTTTGAGAGGAAAAACAGCTCTGCATTATGTCTTTATCTCTAACGTGGTCTTGGAAAGCTGATGAGAAATGCAGGATTGATCCAGCATAGCATTTTTGAAGAAGTTGATCTGATTAATGAGCAAGCTTTCAGTTACTTGGGCCAACTTGAAGAATTCCTTATCTTGTTTCTAAGATAAACAAGAGGAGGCTGTTTTCAAAGTGCAGCTGGAATCATTCCTGAGAGGGAGGAATGTACAGGTAGAAAAATATCTTGAAATGCCATGTATTTCAATAGCAGGATTTTGACACAGTATTTTTGGACACTAGTAATATGCACTTGAGTTATATTCTGTTTTGTGGTTATACTATAAGCAGCATAAGTAACAAGTCATAGCAGACACTGCAAATGTCATGTATTAGGCATTCTGATGACATGAATTGTAAGTGGGCAGGAGAACTATGATTTTCCCTTTAAAGAAACTAAATACAAAGTGATCAAGACTTTTTGGCACTTGAGGGCTAATGAGTGTCCCTTATCCTAGAACATGCTGATATGGCAAACTAGTACTTATTTTACAAAACAAACAACAACTAAAGTCCCATAATTCTTATGATTCTTTCTTAGTGCTGAGCCTAGTGGAATATTTCTTGTTAACTGAGGTCAGGTCCTCCATGTCAAAAAAGTAATGAAGGGTGGCTGAAGAGGAAAACTGTGCAAACAGAAAAAAAGAAATTTTTCATCTGTACACTTTAGTTCTATGATCTATCCTATACTTGTGACTTTCCATAGGGTTGTCTCACTGTTGAATAACACTTTCAATGATTATAAGTGAACTGTATCATCACGTGACTAACATTTGTCATGTATTGATGCCATGGCATCAAATAAAGCCTGCGTTTATGAAATTAAACAGATCTTTCTTCAAGTACACTTACTTTGCTGCAGACAATGTATTGAAGCACTACTTCTGTGTTTCAGAATTTACAAATGCTTTCATTTGCACATCATCTCAATACAAACTATTTTTATTTAACAATTTAAGTGTTATGCAGTATATAATATAAACCTGTCACTCCCAATAGCTGTTCCATGCAGTGTGAACTTGCAAAGGTTTCAGCAGCATCTTTTAAGTTTCCAGGCTGTCTGTAAACCCCAAATGGGGATCATGTGCTGCTGGATTCTAGAAGTCAAAAGCTAGATTCACTTTTGAAGCAAAGGTACAAAAATGTGATGAAGTAGCATAAATTGAGTAAATACAGTAACTGCTTTAAAGGGAGAAGATCTCTTACAGTGCTGGATATGCAAACATAGGATTACAATGCCACTATGGAGGAACAAAAAAGATTTTAAAAAAAATTTTCTTACTAATAAAATAGCACTACTTAATTGTATGCAATTCTGCATGTCATGCTAGGTTTTAGCAGAGGGCATCTGTGCAGGTGCAGCAGAGCCTTTTGAAAGGCTTCAAATAACTTGATAAACCTTAACTTAAAAAACAACATCAGCAACAAAAACCAACACAACAACAAACCCCTGGTTTGAACTGTGAGTTGTAGGGTCACCTGTTCAAAATAGTTTGTCTCTGTGCTAATGTAGTTACTCTGAAGTTCAACAGCCTACATCTAGGCAGGATTAGGTGTTGCTCTGAGGCTGAAGTGGTCCCAACATAGAACTAATGACTGACTATGCTTTCTGGAATCCCACTTTATATGAAATCTGAGGTCTATCCTTCCATGCTGACAGATTATTATGAATAGTGTTGACCGACTTCTGTGCTGTCAGCCTACAAGCTTGTGTGGATAGAAATGTCCTCTGTTGAAAGAGACCAGGGTGACCATCAGAAAGTTGGCCCTGTACAGCAAAACCCCACACCATGACTATACCCATAGCATATTCTCAAGTAGCACAATTCAAAACTCTTCAGTCCAGTTCTGTGTTGAATTTCTTCTGTGTGGTGTATGCCAGTGTCTGGTATACATACAATACTGTGACATTTGACTAATTATGATGTTTTTTTTTACTTGGACAACTGCCATTCAGTTTTGTTGTTGAAGCCTGTTCATGAAAAATAGAATTATATTTAAATGGCTTATTAGCGGGCATTTTTTTTGCTACTAACTCATTTTAATTCTATTGTACAAGACTAGTTGGCTTTCATCTCTTCTGTTGAAGTTTCAGTGCATGTTCTATTGAGCTTTTTGATTAACTGGCACAAACTTGTTTTAAAATGGTTGTTTTCATTTTAAAATTGACACTCAAGTTAAAGCATGTTAAGCTTTTTCTTGTACTAGTTTGACAGAGCAGTTGCAGTATTCCCCAACATTTTTTTTTTAACTTGCTAACTTTATAGCAGTAGAAAAATGACCTTTACGAGCATCTTGAAGTAGTTAATCCTAATTGCACAGTCTTTTTGTGAAGAAAAATGCTTGCCTATGAGGATAGTCCAAATGGCTCAATCCATTAGGACTACTTCATGGAATTAAGGGCTACAGATGGTGGTTTGAGCCTAGGAATAATGCTATAAAAGTTCAGAGCTTGAAATATAAACATACCACTTAGTAAGTGGCAAACAAAAAACAGTTAAAGAAAACTCATGAGCAAGTCGCTTCAAAACCCCAAACCAGTTGTTTTCCCTGACTTGACTGTTTGGCCTAGAGGTGATCCTAAAAGGAGAGGCAAACTATGGCTGGCCAAATAGTTAAGATGAACATTGTTGATCTGTCAGAAGCAAGCTGAGTAAATATAACCTATGCATCAGGTTATGGCTTCAGAAAGATCCGATTGGAATACTGTTAAGAAACAAGTAAGTTCAATTTCTCAGATGTTGCATGACTGACTTGGCTCAAAAACTAAAAACGCTAGATGCAGATCTCTGCCAAAATAATTGGACTGTTATTCATAACGGTGCTTAAGTTTGCAAAGCACTATGCAAGTAAAATCACAGTTGCGGATTAATCACATGTATTACGGGCTTTGAGCATGCAAGTTTTAAATGTATTTATTAACACCAATTTACTACCATACCTCTGTTCTTTCTTTAGTTAATTTTGGGTAGTACAGGAGCATGCTGCTCTGAACCCTTATACAATGAGAATAACGCCCTCTTTTACACTTATACTTCCTGTGGGCAACCTGAGAAGCTCCATCTTCAAACCCTGTCTAGAACCTGCTTGTGTGGGGTTGGGGGAGAGACAAAGCGCTCTGCGCTGCATGACTTGTATGGCTGTCAGAGTAACAACATTCCTGTTGTATAAGGGGATCTACCTGTGCAATTTAACTTGGTTCTTTTACTATATTTTTCTTCTCTTTATCCTTTTTCCTTTTAATTTCTGTCCTTAAACTGCACCCAAGATGCCTTTGCAGCTTCTCCTGGGGAAGCCCCTGCAGCAGCTGAAGGGGCAGCAGCACCAGCTACCCCAACCCCTGTAGCAGCAGCTCTTGATGCATGTTCAGGAAATGGTGGGTTTTATGTCATTAGATATTCTCTTGTTTTGCTGTTTTTTTTCTTTTTGTTGTTATTTAAACTATATGGCAGTGTGTTTTTCTAAAATTGTTATACTGTTTGCAATTGGTCAAAAGAAACCTTAGATTGAAGAGCATGCTTAACAAAACTGCCTGTTTCCAAGTCCCAGTAACTTTGTGCTTATTTCATAGAACTAATGAACAATTCTGTCAGTGCTGAGTTTTGTAAGAAGTAACCTGCTAAACTGGAAATTATTTTGTCATATTTCTGTCTTTTTTTTTTTTTTTTTGGCCTTGTCAAACAGCCAAGTTCTTCCCTTTAGTAACTAGACTGCTCAGCCTTTCAGATGGTTTTTATTTTGGAAAAACATAAGTAATGTGTCTGGTTAAGTAAGCTAGAAGTTAGAGCAACCTCCTCTGTGTGTGTGTGCTTGTATTTGCAGTATGTGCATTGCCTGTAAGTTGCTTTGTTCTTGACTTCCTCCCTCACTGATCCTAAGTATGCATACACATATATTTCCCCTCTCCTTTTTACAAGACCCCTTTGCCCCATCCGAAGGTAGTGCAGAGGCTGCTCCTGAGCTGGACCTCTTTGCTATGAAGCCAACAGAGACTGCTGTTCCTGTAGTTACCCCTACAACTAGTGCAGCCACTCCAGTTCCTGCAACAACTCCTTCTCCAGCTGCTGCTGTTGCTGCCGCTGCTACTGCTACTACAGCTACTGCCACTACCACTACTGCCACCACTTCTGCTACCGCCACCACCTCCGCTCCTCCTGCTCTAGATATCTTTGGTGGTAATTTTGTTTTTAACTCTTTAATTCCGGTGGATTGATCTGTCAGGAGTGCAGAACAAACAAATCCTTGTTGCATGCATGCTGTGTGCTAGGCTTTCAAACCAGAGAGCCTGTTAACTCCAAATACAATGTGCAAAACTTGAGAGTTCTACTTTCAGTCCTGCCTTTCAAAAATGAGTTAAAGACATGTTCTGTTCTTGGCCTTAGATTTATTTGAGTCTGTTCCTGATGTACCTGCAGCACCTAAAGCAGATGCTACTCCTAGCATAGATCTCTTTGGTACAGGTAAAGAAAGAATACTTCCAATACACCACTGCTTTGATCCTGTGTAATGGTGTAAATTGACTTGAGTGATACTTACCTCTTCTTGGTGTTTCTTTCATTTCTGGAAGATGCTTTTTCATCTCCACCACAAGGAACTTCTCCCGTCCCTGAGAGTTCCCTCACTGCTGATCTCTTATCTGGTGAGTGCTTGTTTTCACAGGCCATCCTACACACTTCCTCGGTTTTTTGGGGGGTTTTTGGGGGGGAGTAGTGTTTGTTTTGTTTTATTTTCTAAGAGTGAAAAAAAAACCCAACTTGTTGCAAATGTACATCTTTAAGCTGAAATACTAAGCCGTGGGTTTGATGCTTTGGTCACAAGATGGGCAGTTGCTGAAGATGCAAACCGTGCAGTGGCTGATACTGAAGTTGAGTACTGTGGTTGTTGAGAGAGTAAATCTTCCTCTAAGCATAGGGAAAATTCTTAATAAGTAATGATTTAAGTACTGTTGTTTTCAGTTGCTGTGTGAGAAATGTAACACTTTCTGTTTGCAGTTCCGAAGACTGTTACCTGAATTTACCAGCCCTGTGGTTCTAACTGGTGGAGCCCATGTGGCTTTAAAATATTTAGCTATCATTGTTGCCTTGCTGATACTAAATATTATTTATCCTATGCTTACTGCAGTGGATGCATTTGCAGCCCCCTCTCCTCTACCCACTGCCTCTCCAGCAAAGGTGGATTCTTCAGGTGTGATTGACCTATTTGGTGGTGGGTATTTTTCTTTCCTCACCACTTCAGAGCTGAATCACTTCATTTCAGTTACCTTTGCGCTTTGCTAAAGCTGCTGTAATGCCACACAGAACAGCTAAGACTAGCATGTCCAGTTCTTCGTATTGCACGATAATGAACTGCAAATAAGCTGTCACTGTGGTCATTCTGTTGTCATTACACTTGCCGTCCTGTCTTCAGTCAATGCATGTATGGCTTTTCCTCAGAGGTCCAATGAAAGGCTGTTGTGTTCCATTTTCTTCTTTGCAACTCTCCATGGTCACATTGTTTTCTCCCAGTTCCGTTTCTCAAAGCAGCTGAAGTTTTGAGGGTGACTTGTCTCAAACTAGGTATCTGAATCACAGGATCTTCGCTGGATTTGTCAAAGTGGAAATTAGGAAGGGCACAACCAATTCTAGGAGTGTTGTAGAACAGGAATGCTGCTTCAAAGTAGTGGATTTTCAAATATTAGTGAAATGTTCCTCTAAAAAGATTTCATGTGAATCAGTAGCTTCTGGCTAGAATTACTTCAGACTCCCATCTGATGCATTCATCTCCAAAGGGCTTAACCCTCTCATCTAGAGTGCCACAGTTTGTAGTGTGTTTTCTCAGAAGCGGCCCAATTAAAAGGAAAGAAATTTGTTTGAAGCGTTGGTGTGTTGTACCTCCTTTTTTCCACCTGAACTTTGCGTCCGTGGTACTGCTTTGCAATAAAGATGGCCAAGCACTTGTGTTTTCTTCTTCTAATGAATGAAGTGGTTATCCTTTTGTCATCTTTTGTTTATGATAAGTAATTAATTAATGCATTTAATATTGAACTCTCTACCTTTTCTTGATGCTTTCTGGAATTCCCTTTAGATGCTTTTGGAAGCAGTGCTTCTGAACCCCAGCCCACAACCCAGGCTGCTTCTAGTTCCTCAGCTTCTGCAGACCTACTTGCTGGTAATAAAAAACTTCTTTAAAAATTTGTTATTTTAAGGCAAAACTAAGAAATGTTGTTTGAAATATGTTATGTTTCTTGGGTGTAAGTGGAATTTTGCAGTGGAATAAAATTCCTGTTCACAAGAGTTCTTAGTGCTTTAGATGTATTAAACTAAAACTACAGTGATGTATAATGGAGGCACTATACTGAAGTACAAGTTAACTTCCTAAATTATCTTCTTGCCATGCTCTTCATTCTCCTACCTCGTACACAAGCCTTATTTTTCTCTACTGTTCACTGAGTAGGAGTGTATACATAAAATTTCTTTGGCTGACTGTAGCAGTGCTTGAGTTAGGTGGTATTGCAGGCTGTGCTACTTGCTCCTTGCTGCTAATTCACCTTCTTTTCTTGGCTCATTTAATTGAGGCAGGTTACATGCTTAAATGTTTGGAGCTTGGTAGCAGTCTTGCATTGGGCCAGGGAGAGTGGGGTGATGACAGAGAGCTTTTCTGAGCACAAGGGCACAGAAGTGATAAAGACCCTCTCCTTATACTGGGTGAGATGAGGTGTCTGCTAGTACTAAATGTGCTGTCACTGTCACACCCTATTTCAAAGGTTGAATAACTGTATCATTGTATTCTGCATCCTACCAATGAACAGCTTCAGATGAATTCTGTTTGTACCATTCTCCGAAATTCATGCTATAGCAGGTATTTTACTGGCTATATTGATTGTGCTAAACAGTTGTGACTGCCCCCCCCGTCCCACTTCGGTTAGTGTTCAAAGATTGTTAACTTCATGTTGTACCTTTGTGGCTTTAATTCTGATCTGGACTGATAGTGTGCTCTTTGTGCAACTGCTAACCACTGGATATGGTGGGGCCTGATCTCAGTTGATGTCTGTATGTCTGAAGGTCTCTCATGCCAACTTACACTGTATCAGAAGTCCAACCCTGTCTATATTTTGCCTTTATATGCTTGTGAGAGGTCCTCTGTTGTATGAGAAATACATAATCTGAGACACCTCAGTATGTAATCTGCTTGAAGTGCCACGAGTTGATACAGGTGGGTGCTTGCTCACCAAATCCATCTCAAAAGACACATTTTCTAGTGCCTGCTCTGAGTGTGGGCATTGCCTAGTAGTGCTCCAGGAAGGTAGAAGTAGTCTAGATATTAATGTATATGTCTGTTCCCAACTGGTTCCAGTGCTGGCAAGCCAGGTATTTAAAGTGGGACATAATGTGTAAATTCATGCTAAAGCTTTAGTATAGGCAGCTTCAGGATTTTAAGGTAGAAGACCACGTGTTTTTTTTAACATTGTAGGTCTTTGTATTAGTTACTCTATAGATAGCTTACAGCTGGAGATCTGGCTTTAACTAGTAGATTCTGAAACATGCAAGTCATCTGCAGTTGTGTGTATATTAGGGGATTGGGTGCAAAGATGTTGTCAAGAAGAAGCTAATTCTGCTTATGCAAACATTATAATACTAAATATTTTGTGTCCTTATCTGTAACCAAGCTTAAATTCTAGTAGGAGTTATGCTCCAGATGGCTTAAACTTCAGCAGCGTGCTCTCTGAATCTGATGAGTCACATTAAATCAAACCATAAATTATAAAAGGGATGTTATTGGTCTAAATACTCAAGCAGACCTGAAGCAGTTGGGGTGAATAGATGATTTAAAAAAAAATATTTTTTTTTGCTTATAATATACATTCAAAAGGGCTCCTAGTAGATTTGAATCTTTTTTTTTTTTTTTTTTTGGCAGACAGAGAGTCTGTAAACATCACAGCATATTGCTAAGCATTTGTTCACCCTGGATAATGGCAGATGTGTAGCCTGCAGTGTAATCCAGTTTTAAATTTAAGAGTATCCAGAGTTCATATGGTGGCTGAAGGCTTGTTTCTCATCATTTATGAGCGTTTGGTTATACTAAGTGTTTATACATAATAATATGACTATACTTACTATGCATCATTGTCTTAAGTGTTCTGCTGTCAAATAAGTTTCTGGTCTCTTCTTGGCTCACTTAAAAAATATGGTAGATTTTTTTTTTTTTCCCATGGTCTTCTAAGCCTCTCAGCAGACAAGGTGAATCATACAATAGTCTAGCCATTTTCCCTTCCAGATCTTTCTATTAAATTAAACTGTGTACATGAGTATTGCGATACATACTCTAGTAGCATGTTCTTACAAGAAATCTTACTTGAACGTGTAAGTAAAGGCAACCTCAAACTTGGGCAGTTGGGGATGTCCAGACCACACATCTAATGTGATTGCTGCTGTTTCTGCAGACTCACTCGGGCTCTTGTGCAAGCCCTAGACAACTAGGAACTTAATCTGTTAAAGTATTCTTATGACTTCTGTGCCTGATGTTGCTGCTAAATTGCACAAGGCTACAAGCTATGGAATTGAGATTAATTGTCATGCAAGCTTCACCTGAAGCTGGGGAGAACTCTCTTCTGTAGCTGGAGAAACTCACTTTGTGGGTCTTTGCAAAAGCTTACACAGCTTTCTAAACAGAATCTTAAAAATGAATGTTAAGTCATACTGTGCTGCTAAGCTCCTCAGGAAATGGAATGGATCTAACTGAGCACAGGTTCTTTAAATGGCTCCAGTGCTTCAGGAACTGCTGCAGTCAACTGCCTTTGTCATTCCTCTATCTCAGGGGTCCTCAAACTATGGCCCACGGGCCAGATACAGTCTGCCAGGGTCCTCGATCCGGCCCGCGGGTATTTACAGAACTCCCCCCCCCCACCGCGGCCCCCGCCACTACAAACTGCGCCACCGCTGCCCCGTCCCCCTCCTCTTCCTCCGCAACGCGCGGCGGGTGAGAGGCGCGGGCATCTCCTCTGCCGGGCAAGCTCAGTCGGCAGCCTCTGGACTGCGAGGTCCAGCCAACTCGGGCAAATCACCAGAGCCCTGGTGCGGCAAAGTTCCTTCAGTCCCTTCTGGCCACACTTTCCGACTGCGCAGCCGGGCTCAGGAGGGGGGCGGCGTCATCAGCGAGGTGCGCGACTCCCCCATCGTTTTTTTCCAAACTATAGTCCGGCCCCCGACAGTGTCTGAGGGACAGTGAACTGGCCCCCCGTTTAAAAAGTTTGAGGACCCCTGATATAGAGAGTAATATCTTCCTTTAAGTTCCACACAGGCTATAGCTCACATTTATTTTTGGCATTCCAGCAATAACTACCCCACTTCTAAGTCTCTTACATTGACTTATCATGGTGTTGAACCTGAGGTGTGGCACCAGCACTGGGCTTCTGACCTGCAAGACCCTCTAGTGGTGTCCTTGCTCATCCAGCCTGGAAGTTGTAATTGAGCATGCTTTTCTCATTACATAGCTCATCTGTGATCTGTTGTCAGGCATAAGACAAAGACAACTGCTGTTCACGGGTGAGCGTGACCACTGCAACATCACAACTACTGAGCTAAGTGAGCAAAAGCTTTGCTGTGTAGATGTGCAAGATTTAAAATACTTTCACTTTTCTGTACCACAAGAAAAGCAAAAAAGCCAAGAAAAGGTTTTTAGTGAAAAAAAGGGTGGAAAAAGATACTTCCTAGAGTAGAAAATATCCTGATAAAGGTGCAGGTTTTGTTTTTCAGAAATAAGCATAATTCTGCACCCAAGTAAAAGTTAGTTGAAACTGCTACCTGCTGGCCTTCTTTACCCTTGATTCTTCCCTTGCTCTGTCTTTCCTCTCACTGAAAAGTTGCAGGGATGAACAAGCCAGCCTGCAGAGTATCTAACCAGAACAATTTCAACAAACTATGCCATTCCCAAATAGTGAGATAGTTTTAAGTTTCATAAATATTAAAAGCTTTTGAGGAAGTCATGAATCGTCTCCCATTCTGCATGTGTGTGCTGTTTTATCACTACTGTTGATTTAACTGTGAATTGCTTTAAAATAG
Source organism: Coracias cyanogaster (assembly GCA_033124195.1). NCBI lineage: Eukaryota > Metazoa > Chordata > Aves > Coraciiformes > Coraciidae > Coracias > Coracias cyanogaster. The sequence goes on from JAVSBS010012266.1 coordinate 54,271, forward strand.
CATGTAAAATTCCTAATTCTTCATACCAGTAAGTTCTAAGTGCCATACAAGAAATACTGTTGTGCTGAGGAGGCACTATAAACATATGGCAGTGTTTGCGTACGCACATTTTGTCTTCCCTTAGGTGAAATTATTTTGTAACTTGAAACTTCAGTAGAAGGATTTTTATCGTTATCAGATATCTAAGCACCAGCCCTCTGCTACAGCTGCAACATAACTATTCAAGTTGTTTAAGCACCAAATTAAACTTTCACTTTCCACTTAGCTGTTAGTTTTTTCTTCTTCTTAATTTTTATATTTAAATAAACAGTTTAATTATTTGTTTACTTGTGGACAAAACAATCCTATCCTTGTCCTGTTATGATAAGCTGCTAATTTGGAGGGCAAAAAGCTGAAACCACCAAGGGTATATTTAGAAGAAGGGGAATAAGATGGGTATTCTCCAGTTGGACAAAACTGTGGAAGGTGAAGAGACTCACAGGTAGGTAAAGTGGAGCAGCTGGGAGCTGTCAGTGTGATGTGGGCATAAGCAAGTGCTGTATTGCAGCATGTCAGGCAAAGTGTTTTCAGGAACTGTAGAGGCGAGTTAATGCTATTGAAAGAGCACAGCTCATCTGATGTGGTTGCCCTGCTAGACATATGAGAAAGATTAACTTCAACTGGAGTAACTGAAGAGAAAGAGCTACAGGGATCGCTGGGACTGTGGGAGATGGACATGCTTGATGACATCAGGAGATCTTGATTTTCTTAGGCTGTGAAAGCAAGTGGAAGAAGAGTAGGGTGACTCCTGTAAACACAGAAGAAGGAAATACCATTTAGGGAGAACAGTTATTTAATGTTAAAGATGCAGGCACCAGAAAAAATGTGTACCACCTGGCCTTGAGTAAATTTAAGCTGAAAACTCTTAATGCTTAATCCCAAGGGTTCTGCAGCAGCCTTCCAGTAGGGACAAAAAGTAGAAAGCAACCAGCCAAGCCACTGCTGTTTAATATGGATCTCAGTAAGTTTATGATGGGTCTGGAGATCTCTTCCCATCTCTCCTTCCTCCAAATTAACTAGCTGCTGAGGCATTATCTTTCAAGATCCATTTTCACTTGTCACTTCTCAGTTGCTCTGATGTCCTTGTTTGCAGGACTGAGCAGTTTCTGATCAAGTATTTTTATGGCAAAAAGTGCTGTGCTGAGAGAATTGCTTCACTTACAAATTGTACTTAGGTACTTGCTGGCCCTTCTCATTTTCTGTTTCCATTTCTTCAACCACTTCTTGTTACTAGATCCTACACTTCTGATCGTGCCTTGTATCTTTTATTCACTTTTTCGTTTAAAAGTAAAAAGTTGTTTTTTAAATGCGAAAAACAAAACTACAAAAAAATCCACACACCTTCTACCTGCTTATTATGGTAAAGGAAAAAATTAATTCCAGTTGAACATCGGGTTTGAAGCTAGATACTGTATAGGCTGTGTTCTTAATATGATGAGCCACTCTTCCATCCTTGAGTGAGTGAGCCTGTTTTATTCACATTGCTTTCCTCTGCTTCTATTGCCTGCAGTTTTAAGACAGTGTTGAGAAAACTTACCCTTTGAATGTCAGTGTGAGATGCTGTCTGAGGGAGAATTTTTGGTATCATCTGGTGTTGAATTAAACAGCACCAGTGAGTATTCCCATGAAATGGACCTTGATCCTTTGTAGCACTAATTCGTTTGGAGATGTACAGGTACAGGTTTGGCCCATGTCAGCTGAAAAGCTCAACCAGTTCCCTGACACCGCTCATGCGTGGGAATGGGCCAAGGGATTTCCCAGTAGGCACTCTGTTTGCAGCTATTCTGCATCCAAATTTTGCATAACAAAATGCCACCTAATAGACAGGGGTAATTGTGCCAGTTGGCCCCCATTCCAGAGATCCCTGTGCACATGTAATTTGTTATTGTGGAGAGTTTTTGTATAGTTTAGTGAAAGGAAATTGGGAAGTGTGTGTGCTTAGTGAAACCTGAGGAAATTTACGTATCTTTGGTGTCTGATAGTTACTGAAGTTGGTGTCTCAGCAATACAGCAAGGATAATGCTTCCCTTTCTGTCACGTTGTGCAAGGCATTTGGGCCACAGACTGTATTCCTCTCTCTGCATGACACTGTTAAATCAAGCCCCTGCATTGCTTCCAAGGCACTCCCCCAAAATCAGACAATTAGTCTTCATAATGATGAACAGCAACCACTGTTCTGAGCGGAAAAGCCACTCTATAAGTCATGCAGTGCCAGGATTCCTTGCTTTCACTTCTTGTTGTCGTTTTCCAAGCTCCTGAGGTGCAGGAAGGCTGGAGGCGAGAAGCTGTCAGCATCAAATTGTTGGAGAAAGAACATTTGTATTGCCATTTTACTTTCCTCAATTATATATTGTATTGGCAGGGCAGCAAGTAGGCAGGCAGCTAGCCTGGCTCGTGCCTGTGCTGTGCTGACACAGAGGATCAAGCGCTTCATGCTTCAGAGCTGTCAGACTGGCACTTTTCACCACGAAATGCAGCTCTAAATTGAAGCTAAATTAAAATAGAAATTTTGCTTCAGAGCTTGATCATGTCATTTTGTTCCATCCTTTTCCTTTTTCAGTGGCTAAGGAAGGGAATCACTCCTTCAGTAGGAGCATCCGTTGAATTACTAACACGTGCGATATTAGGGCATCTTTGTGTGTATTTATGTATGAGATCATTGCAGTTGCTATTTTAAAGATATCCATCTCTGTAGTACATAAAACCTTTGGCAGTAAAATTGTAAATCCACGCAATGGGGTGTTAAGCACACAAATCCAATTAAATCCTTCAAACAGCTTTGAAAGCCTCTCCCAGAGGGTGCAGAAATGGTTATTTGTGATTCTCTTGAACTGCCTTTTATGGCAGCTTGCTTAGAGTGTCTGTGACAAGTAGTTTTCTGGGGGTTTAATGCTGCAAATGGTAGGTTCTTTAAACAAGCAAATGAATAAACTTAAGACTTGGTTTTTCTCTTTAAATAGATCCTACGCAAATGGGAGGCCTGAGTATGCTGCTTCTAGCAGGGGAACATGCCCTGACTGCACAAGAGGTAAGGAACTATCTTGTCTTCCTTACTGCAAGCCCTCAAGAGCTCTGAGGAGAAATACTTGACCAGTGGGAAATGAAATTTAAGAGAGTAACCTCAGATGGGACTGAAGTGGGAGTCCCATGATATGAGTCTTGTGTCCCAATCATGAACATAAAGGTTGGGCCAAGTTTTTATATATCAGTTCAGCATAAACTCTGCTGACTGAATATTTGATCAGACCAGGCAGATTTGCCCCATGAGTTGATACTGTCGCAGGGAGAAGGGTTGAAATACAATGACTTTGTTAACAGGTGCTTTGCAAGCGCTTTTGGGCAAGGATTTCTTATGCTTGTGCAGTGCCTCACACGACTGTGGTCTTGGCACTAACAAAATAAATATCTAATAATTGCCATACAGTCAGTGTCACTGTATGTATATTCTGCAAGTGCTAGCAGGTACGCAAAGTATTGCAGCCTGCTTCTATTCACTAAGTCTGTGTCTAAAGAGTTTGTGTTTGGTTGCTGTCGCAACATTTTGTTTTTACAAAAAAGTCTTGTAAATAAGTGTTCCTGCATACCTCCAGTAGTGCAGAGACCTCTGGTCTTTAGACAGATTATTACTTATGATCTGTTTTTTGGGCCAGCTTTGAAAATTGTTTGAAAGATGGCTTTTATGTGGAGCAAAATAGGTTGTCACTGCCATAAGTCTCTAGCTTGGAAAGAAGAGCGATGGAAATGAAGAGGGTTTCTTTTTTGTTTTTACTGGGAGGAAAAGCAATAATTAACTATATATATGTGATACCTCCAAATGCAAAATGTGTAGTGCATTTGAGATGGATTGCTTCTCTGTATTGCTGAGATTGAGCCAGCTCCTCCATGCTTCACACAACAGTTTGAGCAGTCTTTGTGCAGATGTGGGCTTTCTGTGCTGTGGTATGTAAAATAAGAAACACTAGAGTAAGGATGGCTGAGAAATGAAAATAAATTGATTATGGTTTACTAAAATAAGAACATGCTGTAGTTTTCAAGCTTTGAATCTCATGTCTTGGAGTTGAAAATCTGTTTTTACTATGCTGTTACATTTAAATGAAGAAGGTGTATTGTAGTCACAGGCACTCAGTGCTATTAAGAAGAGTCTTTGCTGTGATCCTGTGAGTTGAGCTTTCTTGACTTTACATGTAAAGTGCCTCAAGTAGTATGTTTTCAGATGGCAGTGAAGGAATAAAATCTGTATGTGAATTTAGAGACGAATCAAAAAGGATGTTGTGTGATTGCTTTAATATATGAATGGGTTTTTAATAGGGACTTTTTTTTGAGTGAAAGACACATTTCCTATGAGCCTACATAGACTTTTTTTTTTTTTTTAATGGAAGCATGCAATGTGGCTTGTGATGTAACATTTACTTTATGTATAAGCTGTACTATGCTGTGCTATTTTGGGCCTGCAGTCTTCTTTTGAAACCTAACCCTTCATGTCAAGGAGGCAAGCTGTGCAATGTACTTTCCCCCAAAATGTAGAGCAAAATAATTGTTATAAATACAGCTTGAACAAAACTAGTTGAGGGACTTGTTGGCTGTTGTTGGAATCATTATGGGCCAGAAATTAGTCTGTACTTACTAATGAGTTACAGTAGTTTAATTGTTTTACACTATTTGAGAAGCAGGTAAGTGTCAGAGCACTTTCCTAGGAAACGAAAATGCACATCTCCGATTTTTTTCAGAGGGTCCCTTATGTAAAATGCATCCTCCAGAACAATCTGGGTGCTTGATATAGGGACCCAAAAGCATGAAGTTCAGTTCTCCTAAGTGCATGTCAGCAGGAATTAAATTCTCCAGCTGTGTTTCGGTGCACTGGGGAACTTCCTCATTTTTTTTTCATGGCAATCTTGGTGTGTTTTCCATTTTTCTGTGTTTCCTTTTGAGTCATTGTTTCAGTGGTGATTAGATATAGGGAGCAACCACTTCTTAGGCTTGTGTTTCCCAAACTGCAGTGAAGATCCTAAACCTATTTAGGCTTGGATAACTAAACAGCATTTCTGGCTTCCCATCCTTGGGCATGTGGACAGAGAAGACATGAGATGTTTATCTTTGCATATCCAGGGGACAACCTGTGGTTGGATTTCTGTGCTTATGCTTGAAAACTGTTTCATGCTCAAACCAGTGTTTGGGAGGTTAGCAGAACATGCTAGGAGGTGGTATGGCAGGCTCAAGAATTCATTGTAGGTAAGCTACTTTTCACTTCAGTGGATGGGAATTAGTTGTGTTGCATTAGAGTTGCTGTTGAAGAGGTTAAGAAGTTCCTTACCTATGGAAAATACAGATACTGTTTTTATAAGCATGTAAGTATATAAATATGTTGTATATCTAAATCCCTGGTGTTTCTATTTAAAGAAAAGGACAGATACAGTGCATTTGAAAAAGAATGCTCTGAATGCTCGTGTAGTCTTCATTGTCATTAAAGCGTGTGTGTGTACATGTAAGATACATGTGCATATATATGATTCTTAAACTGGAAGACTGCCAGACAGACATAAGATTACCTGTCAATGTGCAGTTTGACTGCTTGTGCATATGTATGATTATTCAGACTTGGATGGCCTTAAATGGTATTACAGGTCTTAAATGGTATTATAACCTTAAAAATTGTTAAGAGAAACGAGGGCAGCACCAGCATAGTTTGCTCAGAACTTGGGAGAAGTTGATGGAAATTATACTTGGAGGTCTGCCAGTCCCATGTCAGTGTATTCAGTACATGCTGATTTTCTGTCAAGTGTATGTTAAATGGATGTATGGGAACTTTTCAAGTCAGGTGTTTAAGCTTCAAGTTTCCAGAAACCCAGATGTCAGATTAAAAAGTGACCTGCCAGTGGTAGGATGGGGAGAGACACAACAGCGATATTTACAAAATTCCCGTGAAGCTTCAGCCACCATCACTATATGTTGCAGGTTATGTTCCTGTTTTGGTAATTTTTTTTTCAGTAGACTAGTAAGTTTTTCTTCTGATAACAGAATTCAGCATTTGTACATGATTGTTTTCTAAGCAGCAGCTTGAATTACTAAACAGATAGGCCAGAGAAGCTACAGACCTTGCCAGCAATAGACAAAGGACTCGGATATGCAGTGAGTTTCTATCTGGGTTTTGGGACCTTTCACCAGTTACTCAAGACTGTGGTGTGTAGATGGGCATAATTTGTTGAACACCTGAGCAGAAAAGCCAAACATGTTTGCTCCAGCCGCTGTCATTGTGGTGGGCCAAAGCCTGGTCCTTACAGGAGGTCTCTCAGCAGAAGGCCTGAAGCTGAGTGAGGCTTGCTCCTTTCTTGCCTGCTCACCTCCCTGCAGATCTCTTACTTGCCCATCAGGCCTTTGCTTGCCTTACAGCAGCACCTAGTGGCCTGTCTGTAGGTTACTGCCCAAACATCCCGGAATTTGTAGTGTAGTCCAAAACCTGGCTCTTCTACCAGTTTCCCACCTTGCTGCTGCCCAGCACATCAGCATGGTGTTAAAGCCTCACATCAGTCAGTGTTCTGGCTCTAAATCAGAAGGGAAAAATCTCTTGTTGCAGCTCAGGGTAAAGTGGGAGGAGGAAAGAGAAGGAATTAGATGTTTAGGATGTTTTATTATGGCAGGAAATGAGACATACACAGTGGCACTACCTGTGCTTCCATTTCCTCTGGTAATTGTTTTAATACTTTGATTAGGTTCAGCCTGGCAAAGGTTAGAAGTCCTGGAGATAATAAATTTCCCACGAGCCAGGAGTGTGTGGGGAGAAGCAGAGTAGAAGAAACAAGCTCAGAATTGTGTTCCTGTGAAGCAAAGGCAACAGCATTAACTTTTTAAAGATAACGGAGATAGATAGGAAAAGTTATAATGACAGAATTGCTTCTGATTTGCTGGGAACCAGCAACCTGTCTTACACAAAGCAGCAGGAAACTGGGCTTCACACGCTCCATGGGTTGTGATTCCTGTACCACAAGGGGAACAAGCCATGCCTGACCCCAAGGACTTGGCCCCAGAGGCAGGGAGAAGGCTTGTCCTCCCTTTCTGCACCCACCTGGGGAGCATGTACCTTGCAGCACTGGTGTTGCAGGGGCTGAGCCATAATAGCCCCTCTTGGAGTACTTTTCCACTCTAGCACAGTGCTCCTGGGCTGATGTGGGTCAACGGCTCCTAACTTGGAGCTGGTTTGTGCTGTGACAACTTGGCCATGTGTTGACATGTTTATGTGGATGTACCCCTAGATTGGCAGAAAAGCTGCAAAGCTGCTGTCTGTGTTACAGCAGGTGGGCAGAGTTCAGACGTGCGTGATCCTGCAGCTGCCTGCCTTGGGGAGCACAGAGATTTCACATGACCACCTTGTTCTCATAGATTCTCCTAAGCAAAGTAGTGACCTTTCATCCAGTGCATTGAATAGGCTTCACTTGTGAAGAAACTGCTTCAGTAGACACCACAAACTAAGCTATGTGAAGAAGGTGGTCAGACTGCAGAAAATTTAAGTTGTATGGGGAACCAGATCCCAAATTTTGTTATTCCTGGGAGAATCCCACCAGTGAAGTGGCCAGAAATAACTAAATAACTGCTCAGAAATGCAGGTGGTATCTTGCATATTCCACACCAGTGCAGACTCAGACCTTCAGAGAGGAGTCACTCAACAGCAGCGAGATTGGTATGCATCCCTGATACAGTCCACACCACTGCTGAGGCACCGACAGCTTAAACAGATCATGTAGGAACACGAGAAAAATGGTAATAAGCATCACATCAGTGAAAACAGTAACACAAACCATTAGAACAGCAAAAGACAGGCATTAAAAATACATTCTTTGTAACCCTTGGAGTTGGTATACTCCCATAGCACATTGATAAAACGTCCCACTTGGCATTTAATAAATATAAAGGAAGCATAGATTGTAGGAGGCACTGTTGCTGTGTGGTTTTATGGCAGAAAAGAAAGAAGTTTGACTGCGTACTTAAGCAAATTGTCATGCGGTATAGTTCCCTTTGGCCTGAGGGTTGTGACATTTGAACTCAGTGTTTTCAGGGGGGAATGCATAGCAGATCCCTGGAACAAAATGCCACTGGTACTGTTGCAGTGCTTAAGCATCTCCAACAAATGGCAGCGCAAACTGCATTCAATAATAAATGCTGTTAACATACTTGTTTTGATAATAAATGAAAGATGCATCTGCATCAAAATGTTCTGAATAAACCAACATTTCATGGAAAGACTAAAAACTGTTAGGTGGAAAAAAAATTCCATCCTGATACTTTTCCTAAAATCCGGGAGAGCCTCCTTCCTTTCCTCTGTTTCCTATAAGACACGTCACATACTTATTTTATACTAACAGTGCCTCATGCTTCCACGAGTTACACATGTAAATCTCTTACAATCAAATGTGACGTTTAATGAATGTATCATATTTGACACAATTTCTTTACAGAATGATGTTTGATCAACACATTTCTGGCTAATAAGAATAGTATGGCTAAGCTCTGTGTTAATTCGAATAAGGCTGTTGTTTTTGAACAGGCACTTCTTTGTATTTTGATTTCAGAAGTTATGACTCTTTCTTGGACTTCTTCTCACAAGCACCCCTAAATGGATATTTAGGTACACTATTTGAACAATTTTAGACTTGTGGTCCCCTTAACTATTTTCATGCTGATAGGTGATTGGGGATTATTTTTTTCTAATAAGTATTTCTGTCACTTAGCAACTCTGTGCCTTCAAATTTTTTTTAATATTTTTTTTTCTAGCTTCTAAGTAATCTACTTACTCAAAATGGTAGTACAGACTACAGATAGAGCAGTGTAGATAGCATCACCAATACAGCATAGTTGTATGTGTAGTCCAGTATCATGAGTTTAGTATTCTGTTGCATAAAACTGTTCTGCAAAGTTTGGAATTACAGAAGGAAAAAAACAATCTCTGGTATTTTTGTGGTCTTTCTTCTTAGGTGATTTTCAAATGTGTTAAAATGGGTGCTAAACTAGGTTTTCACCTATAAACTGGATTTAACATGTACAGGACTGTGAAACACTAGATTGTTCATCTTCTCTTAAACACCATTTCTTGTTACTGCTGCCTGGTATTTCATTGTGTGCACTGTTGTTCTTAGCTTGAAAGTAGTACCTTTGAGGTCTTACTCTGCACACTCCTCGTTTCAGGTTTCCTCAACTACTTTTCAATCTGATGCAAGTAATTCTACAGAAGCCTGCCAGAAGTCATCATTGTTTCAGTTTGCAGAGGTGAGTTTCTTTTAAAAAGGATTGTCTTCCCTCTTCTTTTCTTTAAGAAGCATCTGATATTCAGTTGAGAGGGAAATCAATCTTTAAAATTCATGCTTTATTTGTTTCTTCTGTTTGGGTTTATGATACTGGGTCATTTATCAGGTAGGTCAGACTTGAGGCACAGGAGAGTGTTTTTAGGAATATGGTGAAAGCCTTAGTGCAATAAAAGAGCCATGATTTAAGCAATAGTTTACAGATGTGTCATTCCTGCACTTGAACTAGAGTATTACTAACTAAAGTTTTAATGTGGTGTTACATTATATCCTTTATGTATTGTGACTGCTTTAGTTGTTGACTCCATAAAAAATTAACTGTAGTTCCAGAATTTTCTTCTATAACCACCGAATAGGTATGTGCAACCATGCTTTAGTTTTGCCATGTACAATATTTTTGGCAACGTATTTCCAGTTACTGCTGGAAGTGCAACTGTAGTGGGGTTTAAGTGTACAATTTCATTCAAGTTTTAATGGATTTCATTGACATAAATAACATGACAGGAATGAGGTTGCAAGGAATCCTGATCCTCTGCAAGCATCACTTGCGTGTTGGTATCTTTCCAACTTTTGAAATGGTCATAATCAAGTTACATGTAAATATTTAGCTGCATAAATATTGATCATACAGGACACTGGGTGGTGTTTAAGTGCATATGGAAAGAAATTTTGTCCTAGCAAGGGCTTCTTTTTATTACCTGTTCTTACACCAGCTGTGAATCCAACTCTCATGTCTTTAATACTCATTGCTGTGTGCACCTTCATACTCCTCCCTAAATGCCATCACTTGTGGAGCAGCTACATTGCAATCTTAGCACACAGAAAATGTGGTTTTTCTGTGGTTTGGGTTTTGTTTCTTTTAACATTAACCCGCAAGACCTTGAGTTCCAACTTAAGATCTGAGGCTTTCAAAATGTATTAGAAATAAATTAAAGCACTCGTCATTTCTGATTCGAGTTAATAGCCAGACTGAAGTACGTAACCTGTAATCAGGATTTTAAACAGCCTGCTGGCTTTTCCTGTTAAGAAGAGGAAATGCCTAATGGGCCAGCAATGAAAAGCAACACTTCGAAGCTTCTTAAAATTGGTGAATTCCAGCATCACACATGATAATTCTATGGTAATAATTCAACATCCATCTTCTCTATTTTTAAGATGCTTTTGTATGCTTATACTCTCAGTTGAGCAATGTTATACTTAGTATAGTTCCTCTTGATAATGGTCTGTTTCTTGAGTTTCACTGCTAGATCTTTTAAAGAGTAAAACAAGTACTATCTGAATCAATTGTTTCAGTTCATTTTACAGTGCTTGAGCAGGAAGGTGCCAGAGCCTTGTAGGCTCTGGCAGGAATTGTGTTGTAGTAGACAGGAATTGGGTTGTGTGCGGCAAGCTATGCTCTTGCTAAGGGCTTGTGACTGCTGGCTTTTTCTTAAGAAGTTCAGTGGGTGCCAGGAAACAAGTTCATCTGCACTGCTAAAACACATGGCGTAGAAGTAGCTCGCTGATGATGAGTAACTATAAATGCATATTAGCTTGTCTTACTTTTCAAGTATGTTAAACAGCCTGTAGTGCACCTAACCAGTGGATGGTAGGTATGTGTGTCAATGGCAAAGTAATTGGTACTTGTATCAAGGTCTAACGTTACTCAGAGGTGATGTTTGCAACAGAAATAATTTACACAAGTTAAACAGCATAAAATGCAGTTACCTCAGTGTCTGGAATAGATCTGGTACCTCAGAGTGCTTGCACGAATTGTGTCCCTGTCCACACATCTCCTGTGCTAAGTAGCAATTTGTGCTCTATCAGCAGCACCATTCTGCAGTCTCAGGTCTTTTACTGAAATACAATATAGTGTTAAGTTATTGTTGCTAACCCTGTTTTAACATATCAGTGGGCAAATAAAAGCCCTTCAGAAAAATTTTAGCCTGTTCTATTGATCCTGGGAAGAGTTTTCCTTATGAAAATAATTCAAAATCACCAGTTCACAGATCACCCGTTTGTATGTCTCCTGAAGAGCAGATACTGTTCTTTATGCAAGTGTGCTGGGACTTGTTTGCATGCTCTTACGTACCAGGAGCGTTTCTGTCTGAGGGATCAGAACTTTAGCACGTTGACGACTGATACTGAAACTGAACAGTTAGGTAATACAA
>JAVSBS010012267.1:0-26817 GCA_033124195.1 Coracias cyanogaster
AACAGAACCAAACATCAGGGTTACAGAAACGTTGAGATTCTCTAGGACTTCACTCATTGGGCTTATAAACCTAAAATTAGGTCAACCTTGGAATCAAAAGCACCTCAGGTACTGACAGCAATGGCTTAACACTGTAATTAGGGTTAAATCCTCAGGTAGGTTGAGTCTCTCTAAAATACCGTACGTACACTGTAAACATTCAAACCCACTCGTACAATGGAGAACCCCGGTGGCTTTATCACGATACAAGTGATGCTGTGGCTCTGCTACAAATCACTGCCAATTTTTGCATTCTTTTCAGACACCTTTAGCACAGTTAAGTAACATACAATAGCTTGCCTGACGCAAACTGCACAAAGTGTGCCATTTCTAAGCTCAGCCTAGGAAAAGAGTCCGTATCTGGGGAGTTCAGTCACCACGTCCTGAGACCTCGTTCTCTGTGTCAGAGATGACACAGAGCAATTCTTTCTCACATACCACAATCTGAGCATTTTAAAGACAGCACAAAGCTGTTATTGCATCTCTAGCATATCCAATGGATCTGCAGCTCTCTAAATGCAGAGCTCTCTAAAAAAAAAAAAAAATATATATATATATACACACACATATATATACACATATATACACACACACATTCCTTGAGACAAGTAACAAAGGAAATGAGATTGGCAGAAAAAAAAAAAACCTCTAACAAACTGTTTAAATCCTATATGTGTTATTTTGCAGAAATAAGAGAGTCTTTAGAGAAAGAACCGCTCTCCTCCCTCCCCCCACATCTACCATTTCGGAATGAAAGCACTCCCTTCTTTATACCTAGGGGACATACTCATTTTAGGTCTATTTGGCATAAGAAAATGAAAGGACTGAAAAAAATTCAGCAAGGAAACATCAAAGCCGACTTAAAGAGCTTGCTGTAGTTTAATGATTATAAAATAATTTCAAATATGGACTTTCAACACCTTCTGTACATGGTTTTTACAAGCTTATGGCACACATTTATGCCCCAAATTGTCCTTTTACAAATTAAGGAAGGTACTTATTTTGCTTAGAAGACCCAAAGGAAATCAGTAAGCACATGAATATACGAAGCTTTTACCTGCCTATAGTACTGTTAGATCCTCTTAATAACAAGTGCAATCATTCCAGAAAAATGTCTACACAGCAAGACAACAATGAAAAAAAAGCTAGAATGATGTAAGAAAGGTTTAGTGCAAACCAGAACATAGATGAAAAGAGTAAACATTCTAAAATCATGCAGCTGGTCTGGTATTGTTCCTAATGGCCTGATTTAAAGAATTTAATCCAGGACATACCTCCTTCCTCAAAAAGAGGTTGCTTAGGTTAATGCAAGGATAGCTACACAGCTGTTAGGAGTATATCCTTTGAAAGCATGCTAGAAAATGAAACTGATTTCACAGGGGCCAACTATTTTACCAATAATGTCAAACATACTCCATCAAACTAAGCAGTTTATCATAGGATTACAAGAAGATTACTGAAATGCATCATATAAAAAAAGAAAAAACCCCTCCAAAACAGATTTTGACACAGTGACAGCCTGTAAAGAAGAAAAACGTAACAAATCTGCTAAAAAAACCTTAGAGCCTTTTTGACTCGCACTTGAGTCTTCCTATCAGTGTATTTTTATATTTTCACTAATGTAGCAGCTTCCATACATTATAATAATAGGATTTTTGTTTCAATTAATTTTTCTATCTCATGTTATCAGCACTTACTAGCCCAATAAAAACTTATTAGCTGAATATAGCAAAATCCTATTTAATTAGGAACAGAGGACTGAAAAGAACCTCCAAGGGTAATTGAATCCAGGTCCTTGTTCCTACTGGCAACCATGACATAATTCTTTTCGGAAGGTCGTACTAAACTCACTTGGTTTCATGGTCTGCTAATGTCTTCAGAAAGCTATTCTGGGACAACTGTTTTCCAATAGTCAGAAGACCTGCAATTTTCATCTTAAGCTTATTAACCAAAAAAAAAAAAAAGTGTATTTGTCCTCAAATTAACAGAGGATCATTGTCACACGTGATAGAAGTACTGAGATTAAAATGTCACTAGCAGCATTGTTAAGTGAAAAAGAATAAAGTACCTGATAAAAATAAAAAGCACATCAGTGCTGAAATAACAGGCTGTATTTTAACGGTACAACAGTAGTCTTCAAGGTCTCAGTGAAAAAATATCCTCGGTATCTGTCAACCAATTGCAAGAGTTAGAGCACAACAGTAACAAAAGCAACAAACAAGCACGGGATAAAAGCAAGCGGATGGGCTATCAAAGGTGATTTATAATTCTAAAATTGTTGCTGAAAAGAAAGAACAAAACTTTTAGATCTTTCATTTAAAGTAATTAGAGTCTAATAAACTCTCCATTAAGTATTTTTTTAGGATGGCAGAATCTGGTGAAAACCCTAGAGTACATCTAAGAGACTTAAAGTTTCGCAACGCTATCAAGGAGACACACAGCTCTGAATAACCAGAGCTACAAGAACCTTTACAGTGCATCTGCAGAGAGCATTATAAAGAGTATGTAGCTGGAAACCTCTCCACTTAGGGTGTTTCGTTAATCAACATTTGCTGGCTGAAGTAACTGTTACTTTGCCCTTGTAGGTTCCTACATAAATTACCAAATACTGCAAAATACACACGTAATGGAAGTGATCGCAAACAGACATCACTTTCCCCTTATAAATAAGTTCACACTTTTTAAAATGCCAAACGCTGTCACATGCTTCAGTTTCATATACTTCAGCTTCCCCGGTTTTAAAACTTCCTGTATTAAACGCTGGTATGAATTTCCACATACACACAGCAGTGAAAACTACAAAGACAATAATTAAGTTTTCCGATTTAATACTGCCTTAGTCATCTTACATCATATATTTAAGATTATTAATAGAGGCCCTAAAAATAAGCATCACACACAGAACAGCCAGGAGAGATACCTAATACTCAACAAAATGCAGTCAAGGGGATGAGCACCACAGCTATTTTTAGCAAGAATAAGATTTTCTTTTATACAGGAGTTAAAAGACCAATTAATTTGGTAGGAAAATGAAAAGGTTGACAACAAAGTGCCTCAGACATGCCAGAACTGGCTGGCCCCTGGGGGTATACACCTCACCTCCCCGGCACATGCCGTTCAAGTAGGAGAACACTTGGGCATCACTCATTTCAAAATTTCCCTACATTTAAGTTGCGAAATATATCACTTCCAGGCCACCCAGCAAGAGCATCAAAGAGAAGGAGAAATTACAGTTACAATTAAAAATTAATTTACTTAGAAACCTAGAAGTATCTATAGTCAAACATTATGTAAATACAAATCATGTGTCAAGTGTTCTACAGGGTCAAACCCAGTGGCTCATCACTAAAATCAAATACAAAGGAAATCTTCACTTCGGAACACTTACGGCTTTGATGTTACTTAAAATTAAAAGAAAGAATCAAGAAAGAAATCAATGCATTTCAGAATGCTAAAAATTACAATATTTGAGGGAAAACACAGAAGTTTCTTCCCATGTGACTGAACTTTGATGATATCATGATTTCACATGAAGATTATTGCAGTCTTAAATGCTATAATTGCACAATAGCTTGAATATAAGTAAGCTCTGAAAGACTAAAAAAAGATGAGAGGTGACAGCCCTTAGTTTAGCCACTTTAAAAACAACCAGTGAATTCATTCCCTAGGTTTGAGCACTGAATAAAAACTTGGAAAGCCACGGAATTTATTATTACCTGGTATAAATGAGTATTCTGTAGCAAGTTTCTGAAACACTTTGAAGATAAAGCGAACTGCAAAACTACTCAGTTATGAATTTAACCACCTTGCATCCAAGCTGATGTAAGTGACTAAGACAACAGAAACATAAATCACAGCAGGAACAGACCTTGGGAACTGTTCCACACAGTGATAACAACACAAAACTAAACCCCAGGTTGCTTCTCTCACACCAGTGTGTGAGCACCGCCTTTCTTTCAGTTTCTTAAAATGATTTGTTTGAGATTGCTTTTTGGTAAATAATTGTTTTTTCCCCAAACATTCAACATATGATCAGGCCAAAGCCTACAGCTTTTATTACCATGACTATTAAGCTCTGGATAGGAGAGCTCTAATTGTCATAACATTCTTGAAGTAAGCTAGTTACAAGAAAACTGAAAGAATGGAAAGGAAGGAAAACATTTACATGAGAAAAAAAATAATTAAGAGGCAGTATTCAATGTATCGTAGAGAACATATTGTCCAGTCAAATATTTAATGATTTCCAACAACTCGTACCACTGAGAGCGTTAACAGGAGTGAAACAAAGTGTTTGAAATCATCTTTTTCATTCCCTATTTGCAGTTTCATAAATGGAACATGTAACCCTGTAAAATAACCCACTGAAATTTTTGACGAGGAGGAAGCACAAGATGACACACACATTCAATGCTCATTCAGAGCTGTCTGCCCAGAAACAAACATTCCAAGGCTTATCTGGTACCAAGATGAGGCTGGCAGGATCAGTAGTCCCTAGTTAATTATTTCTAAAGAGTAATGATTAATGTCTGGGGGAGGTGGAGTGGTTCACTCTGATTTTCCTATGCAAAATATTCAAAGTCTTACCACTTAAAACACGAAGTGTTTCCCTTGGCAGAGGTGTTCGGCAGGGAAAAGTGAGAAATTCTCCTTGCAAGCTAAAAATGGGAAGGCTCTGAAGTGTCAGTTCCCAGCTGTTTTAAGTAAGAGAAACAAACCAGAAACAACTATTTTATAATGCTCATTTTCCCCACATTTTTATCCATCCTTAAAGGAATAAAAGCATGGCAACAGAGGGCTGGGGGCAATGCTGCCCAAACCACCATAAGCAGCGCTGAGACCTGATGGTTTCTGGTCCAGGCCTGATGGGCCCCACGCACGTGCAGGTGCCCCTGGCAGAGCAACCACAGAGCAAGGTCCAGCACAGACCGGCTGCCTGACAGCTACCCAGCTTCTCAGACAGGTTCTACAGCTTCTTGAATGCTGTGCTGCGAAAGCTACACTGCTACTGATACCTGTACGACCTGCGAAGGTCAAACTGCATCTAGAGGCTGGAATCTCTCAGGAAATCAGCGCTTACCCACGGGTGCCTCTCCCAGCCTCGGCTCTCCACTGCCAAGCAGGAACGAGCGTGCCAGCATTTCATCGGCAGGGCTTGAAGGGATTCATAAATGGGGGAATTCTTTCCTATCATATCAATCTTCTATTACCATAAAGTATTTAAGCTGTATCTAGCAAGTACAGCAACTCCACTGCACTTCCACAGCACGAGGTCGCTGGCAGAATCCCCTACTCTGATAAGCAAGGTAACACACAATGCTGTTCAGGCACGTCAAACCTCGTCCCAGCACACGAAACGTCCCACGAAGAGTGCCAGAGCTTGCCCACACTGCACATGATAGAAGTTACTCTGACTTGTAAGATATTCGTAAATAAGAGGCTGTAATGTCACAATATACATAAGGGCTCCCGGGTTATTTTTAGCCTGGACCAGCTGACTGTTGTAGTTCAGGGAGCGATCTGTTGAGAGTAACAACAGAAAATGAATCTGACAGGAAAGTAAGGAAAAAGATAGAGGTCACATGGAATTCCATTATATATTGATTTAATATTATAATGTTAAATGACTACCCTTAGCATTTTAAGAATAAAAAAAACCGTTTCAGAATACTCTTTAACATACTTTGTGTTTGCTAAAGTGACTGTTAGTGGCAAAGCAGAACAACAGAAGCTGAAGATCCTGCCATTAAATCATTTTGATGCAATCGGTATCATACAAGGGTTTTAAGAAATCTAATAGCACAAAATACTTTTCAATTATTGCTAATAATAAAATATAAGTGACTGAAAAAACACACAACCCAGTCTTTCTGAAGACTCAACAAGAACCAGAAGGAAATCCTTCATTTCAAAGAAAATCTGACTAGTGAAAACATGGTGAAATACAAAATTGAAATTTTTCAAATACATGCAAAACAAGATCCCGTCGAAGTTCCAGTTTCTTGGAATACATCCCATCTCAAAGCTCGACACTCAAAGAGTTCTAAAGACACAGCAGACCTGCGCCGAAGTGTAAACCCAGCTGTCCACATGCCCCAGGAACCTGCTGGCCTGAGAGAGGGTGCCCAGGCCAGCGCCCGGCTCTCCACGGCACTCGCCTTCTGCCAAGGCTCCTCCTGCTCTCTCTTTGCTCTGCCTGGTTCTCATTTCTGCCTCCGACGTTTTCACATGAACAACTATCGCAATGGAACAATCTCAGGGCAGGTAAGCTCTTGCCAGGCACCAATCCCTTCCAGGCTGGGAGAGAAGCGAATTAGCCCACACAAGTTTCACCCCAGAAGCAGAGGCAGGGTAGAGCAAGCCAAGGCATTTCAGGCTCAATTCTTCTGCCCCATGGCTCCGGGCTCTGGCATGGCCCTGCGAGGAAGCAGACCGGTACGCAAGCATCAGCCATCTCCAAGACAAGATACGGCCTCTCCTTTCAGCTTGCGAGCCACTAAAGTAGCAAGAAGTTGACTCAAATTGAGGTCAAAGGAGCAGCTGAAGATGAAAAATGTGTTCCAGGATGAAAGAAGTGATGTCAGAAAGTGCAAGTACCTCTAGAACTGAGAGGGTTTACAGCTATGTTATATGCTGTATTTTTAATACATATGTTCCATTCCATCAGCTTCAAATAAGGAAACATCCCAAAGATGGTGATAGCATGCTGAATTTGTTGCTATCTGCAGAAATTAGTTACTATAAATAGTTTTTCCAGGCTTTTTAAGACGCAGCTGTAGCAAGTTTCCTCCAGAATCAAAATCGCCAAGACATCGATTTACTGCATCACTGACTATTCCAAAGGTTGTGACAGTATCCTACCACCATTCCATTTTTTTTCTGAAGATACCCTCATCACACAGTTTAATCTTATTATCTTTAAAGACGGAACAGGATCTGCAACAAGCTTTTAAAACATTTCTCATCTAGAAACAGAATCCAGCGATGATAACAAGATTCTGTCAGTAGGACGGGATAATTTCTTTTTAACTGTGTTAATCATGACCCAAAGCCAGTGCCATGGTCTAGAAGGAGGATTTTACATTTCAGAAATAAAGCAGAAATCACACTCTAATCTTAACATATGTTTGTCCTTCCACATAACCTTTCAGCTGCAAACAGTGATTTAACAAAGCCAGGGTAGCAGACACTATCCGTATCCGACCATAATTTGCAAAAAATCTCAGACCCGCATGGATTTCCTGAGTTAAATCCTCTAACGGACTTAAAAAGAGGAAGCAATGCACTGACTTTCTAACCTAAATACATAAAATCTTTTAACTGTGAATTCAGAACTTAAGTTCACACTTGTCAAGCAAGTGATAAAGTGACAACGCTGGAGCAGTGACAAGCTTGGGTCTGGCACGGGCAGGGCTGCTGCGGTTTAGAGACTCATCACCGAACTGAATTAATGCCAGCTAAATGGATGATCTAAGGAACGGATTACACGGGAACAAGCAGCCATTGAGAAAGGTTCTCATTTAAACAACCCTTGAGTCATGTAGCATCCTACAGAAGACAAAAGAAGGTTAGAAAAGGATAGGCTTCCTCATCAGAAAACCACACAGAAGAGTAAGAGAAGATAACTCATTCTTCAGGTGGAACAATTATAAAAATAATTCCTCAGTGGAAGCTCAAATTAAGTGACTCTGCTTCTAGACAATGACCTCATCTAGAATATTCCACTTGAAAAACCACAACTTCCCACCAGCCAGAAGCCCCACACCTAATTCTGCAGGATGAAGAGCAAAGGCAGAGGAGAAGCTCTGATGGAGCAACACTGCACAGACTGCGCCGAATTGCACTGGTCTGTTCTTACACTGACTCATCCTTTTAATATTCTAACTCCTCAAGACAAGGATTCTTGTAAAGCATAAATACATCTTTGCACAGGACTATACAACGATGCGGAAAGGCAAACAAAAAGCTGTCTTACATATTTACCCCACGTTCTTCATTCTGACAACCAGCACAACCTGAGCGCTGCTGAATATCACTGTGTTACAGGTGGCATTGAGATTAGTCTAACATGCAAATAAGACTCACTGCAGTTACATTTGTAGTGATTTGGAGAGCCTTAAAATCAGTGACAGAAATGCAGTGTTACAGTCTAAAGACAACACTGACAAAAAATAGAGATGCTTTTAGTTGAGAGCACCACGAGCATGTTATGATCTGCAAGGCCACATGTGAGGAGAAAGCCTGAGGGCACACAACCCCAGGTGCCTAAGTAAAAACTAAAACATCTGTACCTCTGATAAAATTTCTGCCTTTTAAACATATCAGTAATCTAGAAGTAAAAAGTTGTGTCACCAGAGATCTTGGTATTTTCCCCAGGAGACAGCGTGGAGATTTTTTTTTAACCCTAAAATAAAATACCATCTTCACAAATGGCTCTTTTCATAAAGCTAAGCTGGAGATGCAGATGCGGTTTTAAAAAACACCCTGGTTTCGTGCATTCTTCTGGAGGAAGCTCAGAGCTTCCCACCGACACAAAAGCCATTTTGGACACAGCTGTTTTGAAGCCGAGCGAGCTTTGACATTTTAAATTGTTCAATAGAATCTTTGTGCAAACTAGTCTCATGAAATAACAAATAAGATTCGAGATGGGATGTGGAAACCTCTCTGTCTTGAAAGCAATTCACAGTTTAAACCCAGCACTGACTAATTTTAGAACTATTATGCAGGTGCACACATACCAGTGTTCCACCTCTCCTAAAACCAAAGTCTAAAGTACGCATTAGCAAAAAATTTTTTTCCCATTTTCAGCCTAAAATTTTTGAAGGATTCATTACCAAGAGTGCTGAAAGAAATGCATGTTTTATCCCGTGTTAACAAGTCAGGCAGAACTCATTATCTTCCTTCAGGACTCCCACTTCAAGTGTCGTATCAGTGCTGTGCGAAGTCCGGGTGCTGTCATTGCCACGATGCTTTTAAGAAGAGGTAAGTGAGGCTCGTGGCACTTGTGCAGAGAGAGCGTGAGATGGCGAGGAAGGGAAATGCTGGGAGCACTTGCATCAGGGCTACACGATAGGCAACTTCAGAATTAGGACATGCTGTTATAAAACACAGCAGGGCATCAATTTCTAAGAGCAGCCATGTGGCCTTGAAAAGCATCCTCATGGCAACATGGATTATGCCATTAAAACAAATTAATAAAATATCAAAGTTGAGGGCTAAGCAAATGTTAGAGGATTGATTCACAGCCCTAATGCGTTCCTCTTGAATGCAGAAATTAAGACGGCATTCCTTCAAAAATAAGGAGGCAACATACCTGCTGAAGTCGAGACTAAATCAGGAATTATAAGCATCTAAAAACTGCAGGCTTTAACTCTTGGAAAGCCATGCATGCGTTTAGGCTACTGCCCACCAACTTGCACACGGGCAGATTTCAAAGTGACAGAAAACTCGAACAAACCACAGAATTCACTTATGCAATAGTCAGAGAAACAAAACACTTGGAGAGAAGCCACACGAACCCAACTCCAACAAGGTCTGCTTGGCTTTCTGAAAAGAGCTCATTCACACGGCCCACACTTTGTTGTGTAGCACAGCTGTTTGGAAAGCCACTCCCCACGCTAGTAATGTTTTTCCCATCCTATTTCACAAAAGGCTGAAACATATTTCCAACAGATGTGTTTTGTACTCCAGTAATTTAGTGATATTTCCTGATGACTGGTTAACACAAAAGCTGTAGCTGGTTGATCCAAAGATTGCATCTGTTACCCTGTGTCTCACCATCAGGTCAGAATGAATTTCTAACTGCAGAAAGAGATACCACAGAAGAATAAATTACTCTGTTTTTAAGCCTCAACCTAGGGACAAATTATTTGTCCATGCAACAAGAGCTAGAATTAAGGGGTTTAATTTTTCAAAATATGCTGCAACATAAAAAACACAATAAAAAACAACTTTAAATATTTTCTTATTAATATTACAGATAGAACATCAGAAAATACCTCTTGATCATTTTCTCAAGGAAGGTTATTCTCCTTCCCATCACTCATTTGATTTCTGACATCCTCTTAATGTAATTAACTGCGTACAGCAAAATAGCCTGAATGGAAGAACTCAGTCGCCCTAAAACTCAGTAGCAACCACAGACAGAACGTGGTTCAAGGAGCAAGCTTCTCCCACCACAACACACAGACCCAGAGCCACCACCTGAGCTGTCCCAACATACAGCAGTACAACAGGAAAGTCACATATTAAGCAGCAAGGACTTACCTGCTGGGAATAAGTTTTAAGTATTTCCTATTCTGTTCCACTGATAACTATGTTCTAAAATGAGAAGAGGGTGTGAAATCAAAGCATCATCTCCAACTCATAAGCCTGTCAGAACTCAGTTTGCTGAGGAATAAAGAGGGCTGTTGGCTTTTCCTAACGGCATCAACACAGCATCAATGCACAGGGGATGAAGCCCAAGTTATCTAGGAAGTAAGGGGTACATCGTCTCGCTCTTTAATTACTGTTCCAAGTGATTGTGTATAACAAGAAATTTCTTTTGTACGGTTCCTAAGTTGGCCGCTCTCCGCTGATGAGGTGTATACTCTATCCAGTGAGCGTTTCAGGTGCTGTTTACAGCTCTGTCCTTCTCTACACCCATAATGTGCATAATTTAGTTATATCAACTATTTATATGACAATAGCTTCATGCAAAATTTTACAAGACACTATCATGCTATTAAACTGAAATTTCAATACTGAGCTCAAGGAAATAACTTCCACTTCAGGAGTACCTATGGAAAGTGACAGGATAATATGTGCACATATCAGCACATCTCGTGTTTCTCTAGGTTACTAAACCTTCTGTATCAAGGGCACTCACTTTCCTAAAGACTAACACAGAATTCTGCATAATATTAGGCTCCAGTTATTCAGAGGAGCACTGCACTGCAAATAAAAATAAGTATTAAAGCCGATACTATTAACCACAGATTAAGGTCAGATCCCAACAACGGTTCCATGTAGAACAACGTCAGAGGTAGACGTTCATTGACCATGATGCTGACCCAGTCATACAAAGCAGCTTGCAAGATCCAGGCTTTAAATATTAAGAACATTTATTGGCTCAACATGAATACAATCCTACACTCTGACAAAGACTACCCCTGACTGCAGAACCGACACGAGCTGTGCTTTGGAAGTTCTGGAAATACGTCAGTTATGCTACCTGCTGGCCAGCCTAGTTTCAACTCTCTACACTTCACATTTGATGGTTCTAAAATTAACCCTACTGATTTTATCACCAATTTCATTTTGCTGTGTTAAATGTCAAGTGATCCGTATGTCTGACACTGCCCTTTTAATTATTACAACAAAAGCTTTAAGATGATACCACACTCATCCCCCCACCTCTTCAAAGGAAGGCTCAGTAAAACATAAGCAACAGTAAAAATTCAAAAGGTCAGTATTTGCATAAGTTGAATAAAAGCCAAGAAAGAGCAAGAATTATTACAAATTTAATTCTACAGTAAGGTCTACAATTAGTACTCTTTCTAATGTATTGATTTAAATTACAAAATCTGCTCCATGGGCAGTGTTCAGGATTTCATTACAATTTACTGAGCATATTTATCAATGTTTTTTGCAGAAGGCTTGTTATAAAAACCTGCGCAAACCCAATTAGACCTCCCTAATACGCTAATGATATATGATGAAGTCTTTAATCCCCTTAATCCATCTTCAGCTACACATTTACTTAAATAATCAATACTCCAAAATTACGTGTCCATAAATTCATGGCCTTGCATCCACGAATTTGTTCACTCAGTATCTTCTGACACAAAGTCTCTGTCACTGTCAGCCACATCACCCGAACCACCCACATTTTATTGTTCTGCTCTCGGGATTCAAAAGCACTTAAGATGACAGGAGCAGTAAAAAGCCTTGAGACTTGATATGCCCATTATGGTGACTGGGTTGTTTAAATACTGGAGCTGTAGCTGCAGCGTATGATTATAAATACACACAACAACAGACACAGGGAGAAGTTTAAGGCACAGGCAGGAAACAAAAGAATCTGAAGTCAAAGACCTTCTACAGAAACCAGGAAAGCGATGCCATGGTGACAAAGGTTTGTCCTCCCTCTTCCCGATATAGAAACGGTCTGTTACCAAATATTTTACGGTGTTATTACAATTTCTGTTCTATTTATAAAAAAAAGAAACTTGGACTAGGACAAGGCATATTGAGCAAAAAGTCTGCCAGGCATTATTTGTTCTATCTGTCCCAGATACTGAAGCAGTTCCAGGCTTCCAGGGATATCCTGCTCAGTGGCCTTTCAGGAACACTCCTGAAACTAACGGATCTTCTCTTCAGGTTACTTGTCAAGCACCCAAATCCACAGAAACTACGTAAAAATTTGCTGCCATGGAATGATGATGCAGCATATACCAAATTATGAACAAAAGACATGCCTTCAGTATTTGGAATATAGTATATTTATATCCCAAAATGAAAGTGATACCTGGCCTCGTATGCAACAAAATGTTAAATAACACACAACACAGTTCTGGTTTTGAAAAGTAATGAAACCCAACCTCAAGCTTAATTAAACGAACAGAACTTTATACTAAACCTGACAACTAAGCTGCTCCTCATTACGCAGCATCAGGAAGCTGCCACAAGCCTTCAGTTTTGCAGGAATCTTTTATGTAGAAGTCAGCAAAGCTGCTTTCCATGTCAACAAGGGCAGGCATCAGTTTTACAGCCTACAAGATGTATCAGGCACAGCTCGATACCAAAGGCAAAACACTTAGAAGGAGTTCTCGCTGAACCAACCGGCAGGAGCACTCGGAACACAGAGCGCAGAACCTCTGATGCGACAGCCATCCGATCTGAGAGGAAATGATACCAGTTCTAAGAGAAATGTATAAAACGTACCCTCCACTTGCACTTTAAACCCCTCTCCAGCAACCTTGCTGCTTTCCACTGCTCCTTTTTAAAGGTGAACCAGGGATCTTACTGCACAGGCAGTTCAGAAACAAACACTGAAGAGTCTACACAATTTGTACCAACGTATAGGTCAGATTTAGACAAGCAAGTAGCAATACGAGGAAAGAAGTTACCAGGAAAAAACAGCCCCTTTTGCCCACTGATATACTGGGAGAGGAATGGAATTTTTGTAAGCTTTCATATTTAACAAAACACACTTTTAGTCCCCAGGGTCTTCGAATAGTTACAACAGGAATTCTGAGCAATATCTAGACACTAAAGTATCGGAAATAGAACATAAACGAAATTGTGTTTTTCTCCCTTCTTCCTCTAATCTTGCAGCGTTTGTCTCAACGGGCCCCCACACATACAGAAGAACCAAAAAATATCCACGCCCAGGAGTGTACTTACAGCTCTCTACCGCGTTTGCATCCACGTGTATTAACAGAGAAGTTCCGTTTTATAAAAATATATCCAACAGATGTAATTTGTAAAAGCTGATGACAAGAAAGGAAGATATAAAACTGACATACTTGGAATGCTCTCAAATTTAATTCATTGAAAGTCAAAGTTAGCAAACAAGGTAAGAGCAATCCAAAGTCTGACTAATTTTAGGGTACATCACACATTCAACCAACTCACCTGCCATGATAGAAAAGCTTGGGAAAAAAAATATATCCTTATAATCACTTCTGTTGCATTAGTCTACTTCTATATTTATTTAAACATTATTATTTTTTAACAATTCCTCTGAATCAAATTCAGGGAATTGTTAGGCTGAAATCCATTTATTTTATAAAACTTTTGGAAGAGGAGAACATTGAGATGCCCAGAATCTGTCATCAGCTAGCAGGATGCCATCATCATCAAACACACAAAAATTCTGTGTGGCTCAAAGCTCGTGTGCCGAAAATGGAAACTAGTGCAGGTGGCAGGTACTAGAGAAGAGGCAGCAGGTAACGCCTGTTCACCCAGAGACGCGGAAGCTGCCGTGGAACTGTGTGCAGTGCGACAGGGAAGCAGAAGGAATGATGCTGCAGAGAGACTTTAGCAAGCAAATCAATTATGAGGGTTTTTTTTTTTTTGTACTTTCCAAAAGTTTATTTCAGCTTACCCGCAGAGAAAAGTGATACGAATGCAGATCCTGATTACTAACAGTAACATCTTGGGCAACAAAGGCATTTCTAGAATCAGCCCACTACAAAACCAACATACACAACAGCCTTCCATAAGATAAGGCTCCTTACAACAAAACTTTTGGGTTTAATCTTAATATGAGGAGAAGAATACTTTGAAGTGTATTCTGGCTGATGTCCTGGGGAGTAAAGAAGAAAATAATAACCAGAACAGAGGAGAGTTTGAAAGAAGCAAATCTATGCTTCCAACTCATCCTCACACATGAATAATGGTTTGTTTACAGAGGGACTAAAATAACATATTCAGCACACATTCCAGAGAAGTTAAAAATGTTATTAATTTTAAATAAAAATGAGGAGTGAAATATCTGTGCTCTGGAAAGTGTTACTTTGAGAATAAAGTTCAACACTACTCAAAATGGGAAACTCTGTCTTCGCTCTCTACCTTGTAACATGCACTTTTCCCACATTTAGTAGTAAAATAAGGAAGGACAGAATTTGATCCACTCTGAGTCAAGAGAGTCAATAATCTTTTTCTTACCATATACCAAGTAGACACACTGATGTACATCGTTAGTGGTTTTAAAACCCAAACACACAGAACCCCAATTCCTAAACATCTGATTCTTGTAGATTTAAAATTTGAAAATGGTTAATTAAATTGGTACCAATATTAATTAACATTATGATTTTAAGGATCATCTGGAGGAAAAAAAATCCAATTTTCAGAAAAAAATCTGCATAAAGTTTTGCTCCAGAACAAAATTTTTTGCAAGTTCCAAATGCAGTTACAAGCCTCATTTATCTATATGCAAATGCCTGCAACATATACAATATTAATAGCTATATACTATCTTTTTGATTGAAGCTAAAAGGGGCAATGGCTGCAACTAGTTTAAAAATACAGTTCTCTTTTCTGAATATGGGTTATTTTCTTAGCCAAAAGAAAACAACTTGACAATTATTACTCAAGGTAAAGCCTTGAATGTGCCATACAAGCATTTTTTTATAATTATCCAGTCATAGACACTTCTGACAGTGTCAAAACCTATACATGTGACTGTAAACGAAGAGCAAATGTTTTTCTAAAGCTTGACTGGCCACCCTATAAAGACTGGTATTAATTAGAATGTTGCAGCTTCATTTTTAAAATTAAAATGTAACAAGAGAGTAATAACAACCATCTTTCGGTGTTCCTGGACAAACCTGCATTTTTAGTTCAAGAAGTGTGTTTCTGTGTCAGTCTAAATAAATCATTTTTAAAAGACATTCTGTAAACAGTAGGGGACAGACAAAACCAGTAATCGCAGTAAGCTTTACCTTTATAGGAGCATATTCCAGACTTCTAATAAAGCTCATTTAATGGCATGATTTTAATTAAGGCAGTAACGTTATTTCAACACCTATGTGAAGTCACTAGAAAATATTCTGATAAAAAAGGCCCGTGTGTCTGCAGTACCTTGCAGTCTAAGCTATGTAACTGCAGAAAGGAACCAAAAAACTTCATGTAAATCAGATTACAATTAAGAGATCAGAGTAAATGACACTGGAATCCACAGAAAGATACATACGCATTTGTTCAGCTGCCTGACTTAGAAGGTAACTGTTATGAATCACATTTATGGAAGGCAGTATTCATAAACAGCTGCAATTGAGGAATTAACAGCTGATAACCAACCTTCAAGCACTCCCAGTCTCTACAAGACTTCAAGCACTGCTGAAATCAGTTAGAATGATAATGTTCAGCATCCACAAGAATTTAAAAACACTTAAAGGGTAGTTCCTGTTATTAATTATACACAGGAGAGTCCTTCACTCTCAGACTTTCACGCTTTCTCCTGCAGATGTAAAAGCTGAGGAACTGTGCCTGAAGTATTTATTCAATAACTTATTATTTTTACCTTTCGCCCTAAAGAGAAACAACCCACAAAAGCAAACATAAAAGAAATAATTATTAATGCATCCCGACAGGGAAATCTGTTTTCTTCATCCTTCTGCAACTTTCCAACATTTCACTAAATTCTGCTCATGGCACAAGTCACTTCCACCCGCAAAAATCTTGTATAAAATTAACACCATATGTGGCCGCATATCAGCGGTTGATGTGCGCTATTACACCAAAGCAGAGGGGAAAATACAGAATATGCCAAACTTTATCTTGCCCAAGACACAAGCTCGTTTATCTGTCAACTCAGAATGAGCTCTCACTCCCACATGTTTAATTAGAAGCTGAAGAGCGTCACAGAATTACATCCAGGGCACTGGAACAGTCAGTTTCTTTTCACTGGAACACACTGCTGGGATGTCTAACTGATTCCAGTAAACAAAACGAAACTTAACATGTCACAAGTGTGGGAAGGGTGAAGATGGTTTTGCCCTTGAAAAGTAATAGAAGAAAAAAAAAAATATAATTTTGCAGCACTTTTAAATTATGTTCCAGCTTCGATGAGCACAGTATCACCAAGGAAATTTTCTAGAAAAAACCACAAGTATAGTGGAGTATTTCTCTATTTTACCATCATGCTCTCTGTTGAGTGAATTGCACATTTAGTGAATTGTGTATTGTGCATCTAGAATCAGAATCTTCTAGGCTAGAAATCAAGTCTGACCAATTAACCCAGCACTGCCAAGTCCACCATTAATCCATGGCCCTAAGCACCACAACTACACATCTTTTACACCCCTCCAGGGATGGTGGCTCATCCCTCTTTGATATATAGAAATTTTTGTGATGTGCAATGTCTGCGGTCACAGAGAATCCTCACACACAGCTACACGTATCTGCCTCCTGACAAAGATGCTCTGTTGACCTTTCTATAGGGAAGTGATACTCGGAGACAACACATCTTCTTCCCCGCACAGAAAACAGTTGCTGAAAGCATAACCGATATGTCTACATCACCAAGTAATGCTCCAAGAGGAACAGATTTGTAGAGGAAAATAGCGCTAAGGACGGGACAGCCACAGAGCCCACGTTCCAGGGGTTGTACACAGGAAGAGCTGCAGCGTGCTCCAGGAACCTGACATCCTTTGGCACCTGGAGGACATTAAACGAGCTGCTGTAACAGCTCTCTGTTCAGGATCACCCCAAACTAACCCACTCCGCATGCTCCAAGACCACCCAGCAACACGAACCAAAGCCCTGTGACAGCAGGGCCAACGGGGATGCACGTTTCCAAAGGGTTTTCCTGATCTGAACCAGCACTAATGTGTTTGCACTCATTAAGACTCAGGAGTTTCATCTGCATCTGTCAAATCTGTTCTCAGTAAAATCTTGGAATGCAAGTAATTTCTCAAAGATCTGAGTTCAGCTGCAGGGACAGGATTACGCTGGTATGAGGACGTTCCTCACACTATGGGCCATAGATTGCAAAGGGATGGAGGGAGACAGCCAAAGGAGGGGAAGAATAAATAAAAGCTGACAAGACAAATGCACAACGAGCATCTTTCTGTGTGCTTATAATCTGTATGTCAGATTATCTGCAGATCATTAAAATTACTGTCCTTTGAGAAGGAGTCCACAGACGAGGCTGAGGGCAAGAGGCCAGCGGAAAGGACAAAGCTGGCTAGAGGAATCACGGAAACTCTCTGCATCCCTACAGTTTATGCTCCGGGGTGTTTTTTTTTTATTTAGTTTTTTTGTTCTGTTTTGTTGGAGGGGGTCTCCATTTTTAAACAGATACCTTCAAGTTATAGGCATGAAACGATATTAACGAGTCAGCTGCCTTAAGTAATTCTATCCTAAGTTCCCACTGAGAAGATTTCAGGCTGTTGAGTTACACAGAAAGCATCAACAGTCAGACTTCTGGTGACTTCCATGGAACTCATTTCTCAATCTCAGGCTTATAGAAAGGTTAGTTAATGCAAACTGCAGCACATGAGTAATAAATAACCAAGAGAGCAAAGAAAAACACACACATTGTTCAAACTGCGGTCTCCAATATCTGCTCTTACCACAAAAAAAAAAATGATAATGATACAAGAGAAGCAGTTCTGGCATAGAGAGGGGAACTCACTTTGTATCTCACCCACCCTTTGGCTATTACGTTTCTAAGTAAGGAAGGAAGAAAATATTTTTATAAGAAGCAATACAGCATTGTAATACGTTTTTCTTTATTAGTTTTTTTTTTTTCCAGTAACAAAGGAAAACTAAGAGAGTAAAATGAACAAGAAACTTGGTAGGCAGAAACAACTACCAGGATGGAAAACCACGAACTAAGCCTTGATCCATACACAAGAAAGAACTGACTGTGTGATGAAATGAAGTGCTGGTTTAACGCGCCAATGTCATGATATTCGCAGGGGCAGTAAAAAAAAAAAAAGAGTAAAATCCAACCATTTCCATTTGTAGCGAAGCAGGTGCTATAGATGTCTACCTAGCCCAGAACCGGCAGCGTTAGGAAGGGTCCCTTGCATGGCACAGGCTATTCCAAAGAGCTTACCACAGCAACTCCAGGTAAAAGTCAATGTTCCGAAAAAAACAGCCTGAAAATCAATTAAAGGAAGATAGGAAAACAAAGTGGGAAGAGCAGTAGCTGCACAGATCAGCTACACAAAATAATCTGCTTTAATTGATCTCTCTAATTTTTATTTATGAAAATCAGAAAAGCATTAAACTCTTCCTTCGCTAGTTATTCTCCTGAAGCCAAATGTATTTCAAAGCTCAACTACAGCAGAACATTGCACTTCAGTAGACCTGGCAAGAAACCATCTAAAAGAGGAAAACTTGCAGTTATTAACTACAAATTTTGACCACTTGGGAGAGAGTTTAGGAGGCCTTTAATCAGGAACACGAGTTGATTGCATTTATATTACTGTAACTAAAAATATTTCCACCGTGAGGAACTTGCTGAGCCTTCAGTACCAAACTTAACCTCTAAACACACATAAATACATGTTCTTCAACATAGATTCTCCACATCTTAACAAATCACTATTTGTTCTGCTCTGTTCACCAGAAAAAAAAAAACAACAAACTTTTCTTACATATCAAGCAGAAAGAGGTTATACTCAAGAGTATAGCAGTGAATATCAAAAGAATGATGAGGCCAAAATTAAACTGAGCAAGCTTTTAAGTTACAAGTCTGCTTTCTTAAAAGAGGCACTTTCATACTCTGACAGACTGAAAAGTGGTTTAGATTATTCCATTTTCACATTCCTCTGGCAGGATTTCCAGGTGCACATCAGAGGAAAGCTTTCAGCATTACAGACAGCTTGCTGTCCTGCTTGACAATGTATGAAAACAAAATAAAGCCCTAACGCCCTTAAATAATCTTACCATGGTGTTTTCACTACCACAAAGACAATCAACAGAGCAGAGCAAAACCAAAACAGCAGCATAAGAACTCCTGTTTCAAAACCATACTATTTTGGAATAGTTCACCTCTGTATAAATCAGCAATAAAATACAAATACCAAACAGCAAAATGCCTCCTAATAACAGGAGGCAGTAAAAATATATTCCTTAGGAGAAAGCTAATCCAGCTGAACTCTTTCAGGTTCATTTTCAAGCCCTGGCTGTTGCCACTGCTACTTCTTGACCCCGAACTCTCTCCCTGAAAAAATACGTATTTCCTATAATGCGACAGAGTCCTGCAGCCTCTCCATGAAATAACGTATCCCAACTCCTAGTTGTAAACCTAAGTGGCCATTCTGAATATCTCTTTGCTAGCACATCCAGCAGCCAGCCACATCAGAATACACACATTAAGAAAGACAAACTACTTAGGATGGGGACCGGCTCTTGCGAAGCATCTACGCGGTAATAATGCAATTGCACCCTGAACCTCTGCCGCATTAAGGGCAGTAAAAGGCATACCCAAATTGAATTTGTTGTCTTTTGCAAATTCATAGAGATCTCATTAAAAATAAGGGGGAAAAAGAATGAATTTTACAAAGCTTTCGAATTGAAATATTTCTCTTCAATTCCAAAGAATTCATTTAAATGCTTTTTATGGAACGCTGAAGCTGAACTCTACAGCAGAAACGTGGGCATCGAAATCAGGAAACAAAAATGGTACTATACAATTGAAAATGTTCCAAGGGTCAAAGCAAGCCTGATGAAAAAAGGTATTAATGGTCCAAAAGGAGATCTGTAGAGCATCAAGTTTTAATTTAAATAAAATTGGAGTTTAAACATAAAATAAAAATCCTTCTTGAGGGCACCTCTTAAAAATAAGACTAGAATGGCAATTTTTGTTACAGTTTTTAAAAGGAAATTTTATAAATATATAAAAGCATACTGTGCTAGCCGCAGTGTTTAACACTACATAAACACTAAGTTAGGACTTCTGTTTAATTAAAGAATTACTAACACAAATCATGGAAAGGTTTGAATTAGAAGGGACCTTAAAGATCATCTAGTTCCAACTCCCAAATTGCAGTTTCTTGGAGTAAGAGCGTCACTGGAGTTTGATGCATTAACTCTATGGAGCTCTCCTCTTCCCTTTGGTAACAAAGGCCAGAGGAATTTAAAACAACTTTGGAAATAATAAAAACACCCAACTCTCAAACCTGCCTGACATCAAGTTTCTGTCTAGCAGGAGATTTTACAACACTCTTGAAAACAGCACTTTAAAAGTTTCTCATAATGGAAACTCTGACGGACCAAGAACTACAGTTACGCTAGGAGCTGTCACTGCGATATTCGTTCCTTTCCCTCATGTCACACTGAAATTTCCAGTTTATTCTTCATTTGTCACTCTTTTCTGTAAAGGCAGTCAATTAAAGAAACTAGAGGGGGTTTTGTGCAACCCACCTCTTAGTTTCACACTATTTTTTCCTAAAATTCTTCATGTTCTCACTGATTTTGATCACTAAGTTATCTTTCTAGCTTTAGCTGGTTACTTTTTAGACGGAAGCTTCAGAAAGCTGTACTGAAAAAGAATTTGATTCAGCTGCTTAACTTTATCATGAAAGTTGTTTTTTTTTTGTCAAGACTGTTACCTCGAGTGTATGAATGAACTCTTTGACTTACACCACAATCAAATTTAACGAATGATGGCAAAAAAAAAAACCCACTACTTGAAGCTTGTTCATGCACAAACAATAACCTGCTACAAATTACCTAGGATTTGGATATTTCTTAGAGATTTTGACGGTATAAGAATATAGACAAGAACACTGAATTCAACAGTCTCCATCAAAGAGAAACTGCAGAATCTTGCTCCGATGCAGATAAAAGTCAGGTTTGAAGATATTTACATTCCTAAAAAGTATCACTCCTGAAGCATTTAAAAATAAATCAAGTTGCTCTACTGCTTTTTCCCTTGGTTGTGCTCATGCATGGCATTTGGAAGGGAAATAAGACTGAATTCAAATTTTTAGCTAGCTTTATAAAGCTTGGTCCTCATCAGACAAAACTATTCCTAGCTTACTAGAGTTATGATGGTAGAAGGAATTCTGGCCACAGAAGCCAAAATACTGGAAGGAACTGCCATACCAAATTTGATCCACGGCTCAGATCCGTGGATCACATCCAACCTGAGCCAGCAGCTGCCTGACTGGAAGGCAGGAGAAAGTCAACACTGTTCAACCTGCAAAACTTCAGACAGATCACTGTACGATTTAAATCTAGCCCCAGTTATTTTCTGTAGGCCAACGGAATTCTGTAACGAACATCTAAACTCCTTAACTAGGAGCCACTGAGCTACCCTGAACGGGATTCAGGAAATGCCATTCCATGACTGAGCGAGGACAACATGCGGATCTATAGCACTGCACTAGATGTAATGAGTAGCAAAAAGCTGCAGAATATCTACAAAATCTCCTATTAACATCTTGTGACACAGAGGAAGTCACATGCAAGATTCATGGTGAAATCAGGGTTGTGTGCTTACCTCAAGGCATGCACCGTTTTGACTTTATGTGTTTGCAAGTGTCTACTTGCAGAAAGAAAAATATTTATTGCAACATCTTTAAAAGGCATCACTCTTTTACACTCAGTTTCTCAGATGTTTAATTTAAAGAAGTATCAACTCACATCAGCTTTCACAAAAATACCACAGAATCCATCATTTCGCTAACTACTAAGTCAAAGCCACATTCAGGAAAGTCAAATGCGCTCTAAAGCATTAGCAAATAACCATTTCAAAAATGTAATGAAAGAAGCAACCAAAAAGCTGTCTAATGAGTACACAATGTCCATGTGCAGGTGAAGAGGTAGGGAAGAAAGCGGGGGAAGAGGAAAGGACAACAAAAAGCCTCATCGTAACTAGGTAAACATATGACATAGAAAAAAAATAACAGTAGTTGGGTGTGGTCATTTTATGATTAAATGCTAAGTAACGAAAAGAATTTGGCAGAAATACAGAATATGTGGGAATATAGAACATCATGCTCTGGCTTTCATGTCTCTTCATAGTTATCCTCCACTGCAGCAGCTTTCGATTTCTCAAGGTCAGTATAATTTACTAAATTGTGACTTTGTAGGGGTGGATTTTTTTTCTTTTTATAATTGAGTATTACATAAGACAGAAAAACGTTGCATGTCCTAAGATGTAGTTCAAACCAGAGGTCCTCCTAAACATACAGTGTATGAAAATTAAAACCAGGGAGTTTGGGTTAAGAAAAGAAGCCATATGACTAAAAAGTGAATCCATTTTCCAAAACGCCCACACAGACAAGAGCTTCTGATGTGAAAAATGGTCTCTGCAAAAGCTAAATTGCACAGATTATTTTCATGAAAAGTCAGAAGCTGCACCACACGCAGATTGTATGACATTTACCGTGAAGAGATTTTTTTTAAGAAACCCAACTTTGTGTTATTATAGTATCAACAACTACTTGATGGTTCAGTGTGTATGGTACAAATACCAATAATTATTTAATTGCATAATTGTCTTCCTTTAGAATTTACATAGGCAGAGACACTTGCTTAGTTTTTCCAGGCTTGTTTCCCTCTTGCTGCAGGCAAGTTTTGGGTACCTTCAAAATGCAGTACAACAACGTGCACTAGCCAACAAAGTGTTTGCGGCTTACCTTGGCACTGAAATCCTTGTTTCCCAAATCCCCTGCATAAAACAGAAAAAAAAAAAAAAACCTGTCTTAGTATGTTTAGTTATAATTTCTTCTCAATGATCTATAACAACATAAAAATAGCTTCATTTTAAATCACTTCAGATTTTGCTAAGACAGCAACAGATTTTAAAATATACAACACAGAACAGCCCACCCCTTTCAAGGCAGAGAACAATAGTTATCACCAGCGATGGAATTTCTGCTTCTGGCAACAATTTTATTATTATTTTACAAGGTATTTTGGATCTACAATGATCATCATCTATGATTACTGCGCAATATTTCAACTCATTTAATGCCCCATGTATAATTAACAGCAACGTAAAACATTCCAAGTTCTAGCAAAGGCGTATAAAACAAACCACACTGAGTTTTTCATCCAAGTTTTAGCATGCTGATGCTGCTGTGCGCCTCAGCTAAGCGCCAGTCCTCTGCTGTACGGGAAGGAGGCAGGTTAAAGGTTTTGCTTGTTTCGGTATAAATGAGAAGACAGGCCCATTGGTTTCATACCGATTATCCTTCCAGCTTCCTTGCTTCTTTTCCATAACAAAATACAAATGTGCGTGTAATTCTTTACCACTGAACACAGCGACACGCAGGAGCAGTACATGGTATCCGGAGTTGCAACACGTATTATACCTCTGGCAAACTGCACTGTTGTTGGTTTTATTTATCTTTACGCTTTCAACATTCTCTTTCCACAAAAATAAATGTTTTGAGTATTTGAGTATTTTCCCTGCCAGCGTTCCTCTGCGTTTTCCCTTCTTTGCACCATGTTTTTCATCTGGAGAGCTGGAGCTGCTTATGGTCAAAGACAAATGAAGAAGAGCCTTGAACTGTAGAAGGCAGCCAGTAGGCTGCATGCAATTAACCACATGGAGTTTAATTATCAACTTTGAGGACACTTTTTTTTTTTAAATTCCTACATCAACCATTTCCTCACTTATTTATTTAGAGAAGAGACATGCCCTTTAGTACACTGTTGCTTCAGGTGGAAATTAAAATTACACAGCTTCAAGCATTTCCATAGATTTCTCCACCAAAGTCTCTACAGGCCTAAACTAAGAAAATCAGAAGTAATATAAAATAGTTTCACTTGGCGGTATACGTGACTATACTAGAGTGTCCTGCTGCTGCTGTTATCTCTTGCCTTTCCAAAAGTAAAAGGCATGTGCTAGAAGTGTGCAAAGGCAACTGCAGGAAAGCTGATAGCAGGACTAACACTGAACAGACTTTAGATAATTTTTCATCCTTTAAACAGACTTATTTGTAAAGCGTATTCCTGTATTATCTGCTGTGGAAGCACAGCCATTCTTCGGTGTTTGAGCTGAGCTCATACGCTGACCAGCGACGGTTCGCTCCCCTCCCTGACCAGTCACAATGTATTTTAAGTGAAAGGTCTTGCAAAAAAAGACCAGCCCTTCAGAAGCAAAGCAGATAAGGAGGCACTAAACTATTTCGGTAAATATTACCTGGTCAAACGTCATCCAGGAGAAAAAGCGACTTGCATAGCTCACCTGCTACAAGAAAAAGCTACTTGCATCCTCACCAAAAGGTTGTATTTACTATTCTTTACACCTTAAAACGTACGTTAATTGCCACGCATCATTTCGGAAGCAGATGAAGCACTTTTTATGGTGTATGATGCTTATTCAAGAGGTGCCCATCTTCAAATGGGGAAACAGAACAAAGTTTTCAAGTTGTCAGATGCTCATCTGATGAACTTTATGAGCTTCCTCAGGCTCAGGAGCAAGACAAGAGCACAGCTCCTCTTGCCAGCTGTCAGGATACCTTTCACTTCCAACTCCATCCTGTCATCTCCTGACAGTATTCCACCACAGTTTTTAATCGTGCTGCTTATTTGCACAAACACAGTCCGACGACAACCCCGCAGCGCTTTTTCACACCTCCCAATCCGTCCTGTTTTCGGTCAACCTGGAAACCGTTTCTGAAGG
Organism: Coracias cyanogaster; assembly: GCA_033124195.1. Lineage (NCBI taxonomy): Eukaryota > Metazoa > Chordata > Aves > Coraciiformes > Coraciidae > Coracias > Coracias cyanogaster. The sequence goes on from JAVSBS010012267.1 coordinate 25,121, forward strand.
CCTCTCCCTTCTCCACCACCAAACTTTGCAATTCATTTTCTTAGATAGCTAAAAGTAATTAAAGCGGAGAAAACACAACCCCAACACTCAAAGCTGACCTGTTTCCCCCGCAGTCTACAGGCCAGGTTTCCCACCTTTCCTTATCCCGCAAATGTATCTCAACACTTTCTGGAGCCCAGACGCAGAAACCCATATGAGAAGAAGGGCAAGACACCTGCCAGAGAGCCTAAACCAAACCACAACCTCCCTTCTCAGCAGCGCGGCCGGGACCTTGAGCGGCAGCGCAGGGGCTGCAGCCAAGCCAGCTCCCAAGCCCAGGCTGTGGGTGCTGAGAACACGCTGACGGTACCGCCGGGCAGGAGCCGAGCGGACACCCCGGGGCGCTCCGGGCAGGAGCCAGGGGGCTGCAGCCGGGGCGAGGGGCCGGGCAGCGAGCCCGGTAGCTGGAGAGAGCGCCGGGCGGCTCCCCGCCGAGGAGCCGCGGTCCTGCCCGGAACAGGGCACGGCAGGAACTCAGAGGTGTATTTTTTTTAATTTTTTTTTTTTTTTTCTCTCTCTCCTTAACAGCTCAGGAACGAGGGTGTTGGGAAGTTTTCCTCACTTCCTCTCCTCTGTTAAAACCCCCCTCCCTGCCCTCAGCGCGCAGGGTCACGGCGGCATTCCTGCCCTGCCCTGGCAGCGGGGGGGGCACGGAGCCGGCGCCGGTGGCAAAGTTAACGGCGGGGCTACCCGAGCTGTGCCGCACAAGCACAGCCCGAACGCAGCCCCCCGGTGCGCACAGCCCCTCGGGCTCGGGAAGCGGGGCACGGAGCAGGGCTGCGGAGCGGGGGGGAGGTCGGCGAGCAGAGGCCGGCTCGGGGAGAGGCGGGGGCAGACACAAGAGGTGAGGAAATGCGGGATGAGTTTGGGAAGCGATGTCCCCAGCGCGGCTCTGCAGAGCCCGCGGGTCTCCGCGGCGCTGCCCCCCCACACCCCCAGCAAGTTCAGGGGCTCCCCCTGCCCCGAGTGCGCCCAGACTCGGGCGGGGGCCGCCAACAGCCCCCCCCGGGAGGAGGATGCGACAGAGCCGGGGGGCGACACGACTCTGCCCCGCCGGGGCTCACCTGCCCGGCCCTGAGGGAACGGCGGCGGCGGGGACCCGGCGGCTGGGGAAGGGGGAGGAGGGAGCGGCGGCCGCTCCGCGCAGCCCGGGCACGGCGGCTGCCCCGGAGAGGGGAATCCCCCGCAGCTGAGCGGGCCCGGGCGGAGGCGAGCGGCCGCCGGTGGGGGTAGCGGGAGGAAGGGGCGGCGCTGGCGGGGCTCTCACCAGATGAAGTCGGTGCAGTGGCTGCAGAACGTGGGCTGCTTGAAGAAACGCGCGATGAATTTGTGCTCCTTCACCTCGTGCACGTTCTTCTGCCTCAGGGCTCCCTTGCGAGCGAAGCGCCGCGCCGCGTCCGGAGCCGCGCCGGGCTCGGGGCCCGGGAACACGTCGGCCATAGCGCCCTCCTCTCCACCCCCTGTCGGGAGCCGCGCCGGGAGTCACCGCCCCGACGTCCGCCCCGTCCGGCGGCCGCCGAGCTTCTGGCAACGGCGGCGCTGGGCGCGGCCTCCCGCTCCCGCGCCTGACGTCGGAGCGGGAGGAGGAGGAGGAGGAGGAGGAGGAGGAGGATCCCGGCCCCGCGGGGAGCGAGCCCCCGGCCGCCGGCGGGGCGGGC
>JAVSBS010012270.1:0-15563 GCA_033124195.1 Coracias cyanogaster
CCTGAGTTAACTGAATTATTATAGCAAACAGTAGCAGTGCAGCCCAGCAATGTATATTTTGGTTTATGATATAATTTTTGGACCTTTCTCTGTGGTAAATTCTTTAGGTAGTACACTATGTAGAGAAGTGTGAATCTTGGAGGGTGTGTGTGTGAACCTACAAATGACAGAGTATCTTGTTATTAGATCTGAGGTCATGTCTCCTTCTACTTGCAGGTACTTCTAAGAACTCGTTCCTTTGCCTGTGGGGAAACTGTATGGCAGTAAGGCAAGACTGGGAATTTGGCTAATCTGTACTACATGGTTGGAATGCAGCCAGTTGTCACTGAGCTCTCAACTCATTGCATCTCCATTTCACTATTGTCTTTGTACTCTGTGAGCTCTTCATAATGGCTTCTGAGACACTTGAGTGTGTCTAGCTGTGATAGGAAATTGTAAGCAATATTAAATACACTTGCTAAAACATATCTTTAAAATTACTATTGAGTGTGCTTTTCTTAACTTTTTTTCTTGCTCTCTGCAGGACTTTTTCTGAGTAAAGAATGCAGACCATAAAGTGCGTAGTTGTTGGAGATGGTGCTGTGGGAAAAACTTGTCTTCTCATCAGCTATACGACCAATGCCTTCCCAGAAGAATATATCCCTACTGTGTTTGACAACTACAGTGCCCAAATGACTGTTGATGGCCGGACAGTTAGCCTCAATCTCTGGGACACTGCAGGCCAGGAGGAATATGACCGCCTGCGCACACTCTCGTATCCTCAAACCAATGTATTCATCATCTGTTTCTCCATTGGTAGTCCCTCTTCCTATGCAAATGTAAGGCACAAATGGCATCCTGAAGTTTCTCACCACTGTCCAAATGTTCCCATTCTTTTAGTGGGCACGAAGAGAGACTTGAGAAATGACCTGGAAACAGTTAAAAAGTTGAAAGAGCAAAGCTTGGCTCCTACTACTCCACAGCAGGGCACTTCGCTGGCAAAACAAATTGGAGCAGTCAAATATTTGGAGTGCTCAGCATTGAATCAGGAGGGTGTTCAGGAGGTGTTTGCTGAAGCTGTGCGTGCAGTTCTATATCCTGTGACAAAGAAGAACACAAGAAAATGTGTCTTATTCTAGTTACCCTGGGTGATGGATGGTCAAAGTTGAATTTTGGCTAGAATCTTGGAGGGCTCTTTAATGAGTTAAATTGAAGATTTGCATCTTGCACTAATGGGTCTAAGCAGAAATGGTTTATGCAATGAAGATTCTTATTCCTTCAGGGAAACTGAAACAGAACAGGTGTTTTTTCAAACTAAGAGGTCAAATATCTACTTTATTTCTAAAGTTACACTCTCCAGCTTCTCCAGGGATCAACTTGGCTTGTGCTGTTATTTAGTGGAGGAAAATGAAAGGGACTTCTTTAAAGCCAGAGTTCTTTACTAGGTAGCCATCAGTTACGAGATGTGGTGAAAAGCACAAATTGTGATAACTTTGCTTTAAGCATAGCTGCTGCTTTTTCCATCCCTTACTTACTGATTGAATTTGTTTTGCAAACAGAAGTCTAGCTCTCCAGTTGTTTTAATTTGTAAATTTAAAGCTTGAAAACAATTTGTTTACATGCAAAAATGGCTGAAACATTACTGAGATTCACCTTATGGTAAACTGTGATCACTTATAGGAAGAGTTAGCATAAGGCATGTTCATGCAATGAGCAAGACCCAGGAAACACCTGCAATGATTTTAGTAGAAGCAGGAGCTGATTTCTCCAAATGTAAAGAACTTAAAATAATGATGAATCACTCAAGTGATTTTCATACTTTTGAATTGGAGAGGTGGAAGAGTAGTTTAGATGCAAGTCGTCCATAATCTTCTAAACTGAATCTATATTTCACTCTCCAAAGAGATGGCACCCTGAGAATAAAGTTAACAGTTACCTTCTCGGACTGACTGATGTAGCTGGGATGACACTTCACAAAACAAGATTGTTCAGTGGGATCCCTTTGATGAATCCCAGAGACTTGACATCAGCCCATTTGCTCTTGAAGAATTGCTTCACTTAATGCTCTTGGGGCCACCACCTGAGATTTTTATGACAAATTCCTTTGTTGTTTTTGTGGGAGAACACTGACAGAAAATTTGGAGGTTCTATTTACAGGAACCCTTGTTTCTTCCTGGCTGCTTACTGATGGTTTCAGTTAAATTTGTAATGGTTAGCTGGTCACTGGATAGGTTTACCTGGGCAGTTTTTTCCTCTCTACTAGGTGATCAGGTATTATAAACTTTTTAAACTGGAGTTCTATTTACATACTTTAGCAGTTTCAGTGTGTGGCAGCTGGCTTTTATTTTCAGGATGTGCACTGTTTGTTATGTGCGATTCTGGGACCAGCTGAGGAGTGAGCGCATGAAACCTTACTTAACATTACAGCTTGGTGGTATGAAAGCAGCATGCTTTAAAGATATTTGTTTGAAACCAGTGGTGCTGGACTGGGCTTTGTTGTCTGAAGCTGACAGTGCTGTCTTTGTCCAGATGCAGCCTCAATTGGTAATTCAGAACTTGCTTTCTTGTGATTCCCACACATGCAAAACTGCACTGGTGCATACCCTGGGCAGAAAAATGCCTCATTTTAGCAAGATAACAAAAAATACATCAACAAGGTTTTTAGGGATCTTGTGTTAATTTGACCTTGCTTTATCTGATGTGGGCAAAAATAACCAGGTGGTTAGAAACATTCACATTTTTGCCCTAATTTCCCTCTTTGAAGAGAATGTGCCTTTCTTTAGCTCATGTAGCTGATGCTGATGCTAATTGCAACTTTTGTATATCTGAGGTATGCTTGTACTGGTACTGCTTTAGCAAACTGCAACCCATAGATTATGAACTGCAGTTAGTCCAAATACTAGTATATGTGGCTAGTGAACCATCACCAAGTTCCACATATTGCCTGGTTGCAGCCCACACCAAAACATCTGTTATGCATGATGTTTGCAAAAGCCTAGAGACGCCACATAATTTTCTTTGCCAAGTTTGATTGCCTGGAGTGTCTTTGCATCTTTTGCACTTGCAGAAGTGCTGTTTCATATGTGGCTTCTATCACAGTGCTCTGCAGGCTGTGAGGGTGTAGGAGTATTTCGGTGAGGTAATCTTTACTCACCGTGTTCTGCTTTTACTTTAGTACTAGGCCTTTAGTGAGCTTGACTTGCAGGCAGCAATTAATTCTGTGCCTTGTAATTCAAGATTATTTTCTGTAGGTAAATTTCAGTAAATGAGTAAATAGAATTTATCATGTTTAAAACGTATTTATTTAAGCCAGTGCACATGGGATTTTTTTTTAAAGCTGGTCAGGTCTAAATCAACTGTCTAGCTAACCTGGTGCAAGATGATAACCTTTGCTTCATTCAAAGATGTATTCAAAAAGTTAATGATACGTTTTTTCAACAACAGACACATCCTTTTTTTTTTTTTGTTACATATATATGCAATTTTGTACTGAAACTAGTACCGTTTTTAAAAGTTTCTACTTTTTTTACGTACTGAAATCTTTCAGTTGTGCATCTTTTGTGGTTATTCCTAACTGGATTACAATAATTTTGTGGAGAAGAAATCCTGTGAGCAAGTATTATTGCACACCCCTCTTGTTTCTGTAGGCTCAACAGAGCAGCCATCCTGGTGTTAACTGGAACAGAGTATGGTGAGATAAAATTCAACTACTTAATTTAGCTAAATTGATTACATTATACTATAACACTTTATCCTCAGCTAGATTACTTAATAAATGGATTGCACAACAGTACTGAGGAGAATAACATGATAGTGATGAAAATTGAGCAGAAAGTGAACTTTGAACACCATCGAAAACTTTTTATTGACTTTGGAGTACCTCATTAATAGTCATTTAGATGCCTTGTATTTCTGTTTTCTGCCAGGAGCAGAAGTCCTGCCACCTGGTTTCCTCCAGCCTTCGCTTTTCATGAGAATGAGCTTCAGGAGTGCACAGAGCCAACAAGTTTTTCTATTCAGTGGGTTTGTGAATTGTTCAAAATTCCTCAGTTTGTTACTGAATAGAAATGCAGTGTCTGTGTTTTAATTCACAGAAGAGATTATCTATGAAGACACCATTTTTTTTCTTTCAGTTTGTGAATGATTTATGACGTACTTAAGTGTTTCTTTAAATATAGCTGAATCCATTCACAGGGAGTTGAGCAGTTTGGGAACTCTGTGTCCAAAGGATGCCATGAGGTGCGCTTAGATGTGTAAGTGAACTAGAAAAGCGTCACTGTGCCTTGTCTCTGAGTGCTGAACTTTGCTCTGTAGAAACCTTGGTGCTGCTTGGGCTGACCCTTCCTTAGAAGTGGATGGATCTCTTGGGGTCAGAATGCCCGGAAGGGCTATGAGGACCACCTGTCAGCAGTGGGGGCCCAAGACTCTTAAATGTGGTACTGATACATACACTGGCAACTTGATTTTTTTACTATAAAATAATTTGTATTACAGCTAACCGTTTTAAAGGATTTGTTTTTAATTATGCAGAATTAAGTTGTAATAAACCTTTCCTCATCTCTCTAGCTCTTGTATTAACTCGCCCTGCTATTTGTAACGCACCTGTTATAAACGTAGTTCTTTCCTGTGGAAAGCCAGACCCCGTTTCTTAAATGCAATAAACGATATTTCGCTGGAGACCGGAGTCTGCGTTGCCTTGGGACGTTGCGGGGTGCGGGTGCGCGAGGGCGCTGTTTGCCGACCCGGCGCGGTGGCGGAAGGTCTGTCACGTCGTGTCCGGACCTTGTTTCCGGTTCCGGGCTAGCGCTGCCGCGATGTCAGACTCAGAGAGCGAGGAGGAGGGCGATGGTAGCCGAGCCGAGCCCTTTTCACTGGCCGGGTTCCTCTTCGGCAACATCAATGAGGCGGGGCAGCTGGAGGGGGACAGCGTCCTCGACAAGGTAGGGCTGTATTGCTCCTGGGAGAGCCGCTCGGCCCGGCCCGGCCTGACCGGTGGCGCATGTTGAGGACGGGCGAGGAGCCAGGGTCCCAGCGGCGCTGCTCCGGGGCGGACCAGGGAGGAGGTGTTGGCGGGGTAGGTCCGGAGAAGTCTCGGTGGGGCGGTTAGGGGTCTCGGCCTGGCGTGACTGCTGTAGCCAACGGAGCCTCTTAGCTGGTACGTGGCTCTCGTCTCTCCAGGAATGCAAGAAACACCTGGCCGGGTTGGGTGTGCTCGGTCTGGGCAACCTGATCACTGAGATCACAGCCAGCGAGGAGGACAGCCCAGAGGCTGATGGAGCCCACCTGGACGAGGAAGGTTAGGCGCTGGAGTACTTGCAGTTAAATGACAGAGAGGGCTGCAGGATCAGAGCTCTTGCTGAAGAGGAAGAAACACACTCAGGTCAAGGAATATTGTGATGTTTTCTGGTTAGAGGTCCTCTGGCAAAGGCTTGCCGCCTTCTTGCCAAAGTGAATCCCACATGATCTCCTGCTCACTTTTGTACTTGTTCTCTTACATTTCTTGTGTTGATTTTTTTTTTTTTTACTTCTCACTCATAAGTTTTTGTGTCTTCACCTGTGTTAAACAAGTCTATTTAGTGTGCAGTATTATGTCTTTTTTTTATTTATGAGCTTAACAGTTTCACTGAGTAAGTGAAAGGTGTTTCTTGTGCTAAAGTTGGTTGCTTACCGCTTTTAGGGGAAGTTCAGTGCTCTTGGAGCTTTTTGGTTAGAATGAGGGGAAAGATACTCTGATGGGAGATGTTAATCAGGTGGTTTTGTTCCTCTAAGAAAAGAAAGCATAGGAGAGGGTTCATATATATATAGTGAAGTGTGAAGTAAGTAATATAGATTAGGATAAAGTTTTGTGTGACTAGATTTCTTTTCTTTCTAGGCTGGGTTAAGAGCACAGAAGATGCTGTTGATTATTCAGATATTAATGAAGTGGCGGAAGATGAGAGCCGTAGGTATAAGCAGGCAATGGGCAACCTGCAGCCAGTTCGAAGACCAGGTAGTGTTACAGCTCTAGCCGTAGAAGGTATTTTGGGGCAATGGGCCTTAAGAGTATCATACATGAGTGATATTGTACCTTTTCACTCCTTGATTCAAAAACCCAATTTAAGCTTTTGTGAAACTGTGCTACTGCTTGATGTCTTCATTTTATAAGGAACTCTAAAATAAACTGTACTCAAAAGAGAAACCAGGATCTTCCTTTTGCTCTCTTATGCCCTGCAAAGAACACCCAGTACACCTGCTCATATTTCTTTAACCTGTATTCTTAGGCAGAGGGTTATGCAGAATGGCAGGTGCTTCTCAGAGATACTCCAGGATAAAGTAGAGATAAGGTCCTGATTCCTTAGAGTCACTTCAATCTTAATATCTCTCTCCTGTTTTACTCTTGAATTCTTTCTGAAATAACTTTCTGCAGAAGGCACTTTGGTTCTTTTGTTGGTCCCAGGGATCTTTGGCCTAGAACAGATTTTCAAACATATGCAGCTCTTCCCGTTCAGTAGCAGCTAGTGTAAATGCTAAATCTTTGCACATTCCTTAAAGCTGCCTTAACACTTAACCTGTCTGTTGACATATTGTGACTAGTGGGATGTAAAGGTGATTTAGACTTTTCGACCACATTTTTTCTTACTTCTGTAGCAGCTTTATTTGCTCTGCAAAGCATGAATAAGGGGAGGTGATAGCAGATCATATATATATTCTAAGTGCTTGAGTCTTCTTTCTGTTAGGCTGCCTTTTTCCCTCTTTCCTAAATCTCAGTCTTGCAAATGAGTTTGTGCAGGAAGTCGAACTTGTAAGAGTTTTGTGTCTAGTTACAAAATGACAATGGTCTCCTAACTAATGAGAAGACATGGTCGTCTTATCAAGTTGGGACAGGTATGAGATAGTATGAATGGGAAGGGTGCCTGGTTCCCTTCCTAATATGGAGTCTTGTCTCCTGACTGGTTAGATGAAGATGAGGATGATTACGATGCTGACTCTGAAGATATTGATTCCAAGTTGATGCCGCCACCACCACCACCTCCAGTACCGGGGAAGAAAGAGGATGAAAAAGATGTAGCTGCCACTGGTGAGTGAGGACTTTCTTCTCTTTGGCAGTATGAATGTCTGAAGGAAGCAAACACTACGGTGTAGCAGTTCCTTCTGCAGGTAGCACCACGCATCGTCAAAATTCCGTCTGCAGATTGCATCTAAAGGTGGGTCTTTGTCCTGATATGTGATATTATAAGATTGTCTGAAATGTAAGGCAAAATACTATGTTTACAGTGATTGCTGAAATACTGATATTGACAATGAAACTGCGTTTTTTTTATTTCATCCTCTCAGTTGTGGCTGGGAAATTCACCTGGAACACTTAGGATAAAATGAACGGTTAAGCCAGAATGGTACTCATTAACACCTGCAGAGGCTTAATTTTTTGCATAACTTGGTATAAACAGTAGATGCGGCATTATGGGGTTGTTCTAGGGGGCAGGGAGGAAACCTGTTTGTTTATAAGGTGCTTGTTCTATTGTAGTATCTGAAGATGGAGACGGTATCATTTTGCCCTCCATCATTGCTCCCTCCTCTGCTGCCTCCGACAAGGTGGATTTCAGCAGCAGCTCTGATTCTGAGTCAGAGATGGGACCTCAAGAAGCCAGGCAGGCAGAATCCAAGGAAGGCAAACTCACACTTCCTCTTGCAGGAATCGTGCAACGAGATGCTACCAAACGGTTGCCAAGTGTTACAGAACTCTTCCCGGAATTTCGACCAGGCAAGGTATTGTAAAAGATACATGGAAATGACAGAAACTTTATAATGAAAGCCCTTGAAATATGAATTGTGTAGTATCGATGGTATGTAATAAATAATTGCATAGATGTTCTTGCTAAGCTCAACACTTCACTTTACTTAGTTTCTGTGTGCTGCTGTTTCCAGACTGCTTAACATGTAATGCTTTTCCTGCTATTTGCAGGAGCTTCTTTAAAAAATCATATAAATCAGGATGTGAAATAATATTTTGCTGTTCTGTGAGACCATAGCACAGGCCTGATGATATGTGAGAATTGTTTTTTTTCGGGGTTTAGACCCCCCGAACACCACGTGGCCGCTCCCGCTGCCCCTCGCCCCTGGACTGGAAGGGGAGAGGGAGGAAAATACAAACTCCTGTGCCTTGAGATAAGGAGAATTTAATACAGCAGTGCAAAAGGAACAGTAAGAAGAACAATAGTAACAATAACAGTGAGGAGACAATACACAAAACAAATGATATAAACTGCACAGACCATGAACCTAGACCACTCCAGGCTTGGACAGCTAAGGGCTTGGACCTTGCTCCTGTTGTTTTGGGCATGACATCAATATGGTATCAAGTAGCCTATTGGCTGGCTTGGTTGTCTGTCCTGGCTATAGCTCACTTCCAAGATTGGGTGTCTATCCTGGCTATAGCTCCCTTCCAACTTCCGGTTAAAATTAACCCTATCCTAGCCAAACCAGGACACTGAGGTAGTAGAGGATACTTTTGCCAGGTGATTAAAAAACATAACACTAATCTGTCTGCTTTTCTAGCAAATACTTGCTCCTGCTTTCATGATGTCCTGAACTTGGTGTGCTCTTCCTGAAACAATGTACCCTCTACTTAATCCTGCCTCAGAACTGCTCTGAGGATGGATCAGAAATTAGCTCAGTAACAGATTGGTTGAAAGAATGATTGTTTTTTGCACAAAGTGAATTCATTACAATACTTTCTGAAATAGCAAATGTAGTCAATGTGTTTCAGTAATTATTTCGAAAGTTTTAAAGCTGTCAAGTAGAAAGGAAACGTGGGAGGGAAAGGAGAATAAAGATGATCTTATAGTTACAAAACAGATAGTTGTGAGTCAGGATAACTTGTGTTATAACACTTTCATGTGTGCCTCCAATGCAGGCTTTGTAAGCAGTAAGGAGCTGAGCAATTTGCATAATTAACTGTCATGGTTTAATGATTTAGCTAATGTGTGTCTATTAGAAATCTAGGTAAGGCTGAGCACAGAAGTTAGCCTTCTGGATACTCTTGTAGCTTTTACAAATTTGGTGTTTCCTGTGTTACTGTATTTTTGCATCAGTTTTTGTGTTAATTTCTTTGGTGGTCAACATGTAATATCAGGGACTGGTTCAATGTTGAATGTGTTCAGTGGGCGCAGAAATCAGTTGAAGTTGTTAATGATGAACACTTTTTGTAATTCCTGAGCACTAGAGGTGGTAGAGCCTGAAATCCTGGCTATAAAGATTGGTTGATGTCAGACTTTGTATTTCATTAAACTGTTAGCAGCTTAACTACGTCTGAGATCTTTACTCTTGGTGAAAGGCCATTGAAACTGGCCAAAGGGTTCAGGAGTAATCTGAGGGAGTTTTGGGAAGGATAAGGGGGTTGTGAGCAGAAATGGACAAAGTGGTCATATAAACATTACTTCTTTTGGGGATCAGCATAACAGATTAATGGGGAACATTAATAGGATGTCTCTTCACAGATTTTTGGTTCTGATTCCTGTTTCCTAAATCTGTCAGTGCATTTGGGAATAATGCTTTCCCTCTTTACAAGAGTGCTTAAAAAACAGCAGTCATAATTGTAGAAGAAACAAAAGAAAGTTTGTCATTAGTGCAGGTTTTGGAGGTATGCAGTATGCATATAGGGGAACTGCATTATGATGGAAATAAAAGTGACTGTATTATTTCTGGACTATGGTATTTGTTTTTATCTGGTTGCTTAAGAAATCTCTGCTTTATATAACTGTCTTCTGGCTTTGTCTCTTCTGTGAATAATTTTATCAATGCTTCTTCAATTTCCATAAAGGTTGTGGATTGTTCCAAAAAAAAAATAATTATTTTCAGGTGGTGCTTTACCACATGCCCTATATATAAAAGCAATCTTTCTTCTCTCTGAGTTTTTTTATGTCTGAAATTAAGAACAAATCCTCTTGAAAAGAAAGGATCCATCAGACAGATGGATCAGAAACTATTTTTTCAAGTATAACCAAGAGATTGTTGATTGCATCAAGGCTTGAGGTTGTAGTACAAGCTTCTGAATTTCAGAGTGCTCTCTTCCATTACTGCTTTTCAGGTGAGGGAAAGACAGACAAGCATTCCACAGTTTGTTTTTCTTTTTTGTCTGACCTTCTTGCTTTTTCCTATTCTAGGTGCTGCGTTTCCTGCGTCTCTTTGGCCCTGGAAAGAATGTTCCATCGGTTTGGCGTAGTGCCCGAAGGAAACGCAAGAAGAAGCATCGGGAGTTGGCACAAGAAGTGCAGATACAGGAGGGTGAAGTTGTAGTTGAGAGTGGAATGGAAGGAAAATCTCCTTGGGAATATGAGTTTGCTGCTCCTCCCCCTCCTGAGCAGTGCCTTTCAGATGATGAGGTGGGATATCTGAGACTTGGATAGGGTCGCCAGCTAGCACTGGGGGTAGTAGTGGATTGGACAGCGACTTTTAGAGTAAAGGGCTTTTCCTCCAAAGTAAAACTGGAGGACAGGGTTGGCTTGTATTCCAGCTGTGCAGAACCTGTTCTCCAGATACTAGTCAGTGACTTCAGGTGATTGATTCTTACTGAGAAGGCTGCATCCATGGTACAGAATCAATAGGAGAGCTTGTCCTCTTTGTATGAAGAAGAAAACTCTGTGTTCTTGGAAGTCTAATTGCAGAACATTCTTAAGGCAGCTAGTAAGTATGGAAAAGCACTTCTCAGAAATACTTTTTTCTCCTCTGAGAGTAAGCTGGCAAACTTGGAAGGAGGAAACCTCTTACAGACATGTAGATAGACCATTAGTGTAACCATTCCCTCCTTTGCTGTGCTTCAGATTACCATGATGGCACCAGTGGAATCAAAATTTTCCCAGTCAGCTGGTGATACAGACAAAGTGACAGATACAGAGCCTAAAGTGGCAGAATGGCGCTATGGCCCAGCACAGCTCTGGTATGATATGCTGGGGATCCCTGAAGATGGCAGTGGATTTGATTATGGTTTCAAGCTGAAAGAGAAGAAGAAGGGGCAAGAGGTTAAAGGGCACACAGATGAGCAGGTGAGAGGAGAGCTGTTGGGGGAGATGTGGAGATGTATGTGCCACTAGGGATTGCTGCACAATGAGAGCTTGGAGATGGGGCCAGTGGATGGTTGTGCACTGTGCAAAATGAGACTTTTAATTTTCCTCCTTTATTTTGAAAGTATAAAGACACAAGGCAGGTCTTCAAGCTACTATTCTTTCCTTCCAGGTTGCAGGGTTGATGGATGAGAAGGATGATCTGCTAGCTGATGAGCACTTCCTTATGGTGACACAGCTCCAATGGGAAGATGATGTTATTTGGAATGGAGAAGATGTCAAGCACAAAGGGACTAAGACACAGCGGGCAAGTTTGGCAGGCTGGCTTCCATCCAGCATGACTAGAAATGCCACTGCATACAATGCCCAGCAAGGTAATTGATGGTCTGATATGAATTGTACTTACTGTAGTTGAGCTGACTCATTGCATGCTGCTTTCTTAAATACAGAACGTAATTCTTCCTGTCAGGGAGTGTTTTTCAGCAAAATTACAGCTCTCCTCAGAATTCCGAGACTCTTACTTTCCAAAACCAGAGTAGGTCTCTTCTGTCAAAGAAAATATAAATTCTGACTTTTCTTCTTTCCTATGGTATTCTACATACTAGGTCCTTCTACATTAATATCAAGCAGTGTTACACTTAGGATGTCTGCTGTTTATAGGCCAATGGAATTTTCCTTTTTTTTTTTTTTTTTTTATTGAAGAATTGTGTAAATGTCTTCCAAAGTTTCTTCTTAACTGTTAATGGTATTCTCTTTTTCCTAGATAGGAAGTAACAGTTTTTACAACCATCAGACTGTTCTTAGACACAGATGCATTTTAAATTTAAATTGCTTGTTTAGAATTAAAGTTTATAATCTGTTTGTTCTAGCTTATCCTGCTTCTATAAGGAAGTACTAATGGGAATGTCAGATCTTTATTGGGTACTAGTTTCAGTCATTTACTGTTGCAGCTAGGAGTGCAGAACACTGTGAGGAGCTGTTTAGATGAATTGGAGATAGTTTTTTGTAATACTTTTCATTTCAGCACAGTTGTGCCTGAGGTATCATACTGTGTTTGAGTCTCATCAGAAGTTACAGTAACATGTTAAACAGTATTGGTCTGTTCACATGCAGTAGGTCTTATGCCTTCCAGAAGCATTAACTTAAGTGGTGTAAGTGACCTGTGAGCTTAGATGAGTTGGTCTACCCTGGGCGAAGCTGTCTTCACAGATCAATTCCTTGAGGTCTGTTTGGCTGTCCTTTTTTTTTTCTATGACAGTTTGACATAAGACAGGAAGCTGCTGGAGGCCAGACCAACTGGCCTGCTGTGGCAGACAGTGGCAACTGTCTGCTCAAGGCCTCTCATTTTAATAGGGACCATATAGAAATGTACCTTCTGCGTTGTCGTGCAGCATATGCAAAGCAAGCAAACCGTAACTTCGAAGAGACTGCAGATTCCAGCTGTAAGCTGTGGGTGAACATATCTTTGTAAGTCTTACCTGTGCTAATGACATATGACACTTTTTGTGATATGAACTGTAGGCGCATCCTGGTTCAGTCTGGAAACCGCTCTCCATGCAACCCTTAAATCCTGATTGAAGGCAATGCAATGCCTCCAAATCCTTCCACTGTAGCTAACCTTATTTCTGTTTTCCTTTTCTCTAGGTTTGAACCGCAGTGGCTCTTTGCTCAATCCACCGATTCCACTAGCACAGAAACCAAATGTGGCAGGAGTCCTAGGTATAGCAAAGGGCAAAGAAAAGCAGGGCCCTGAACAGCAAGGTAATGAATAGGTGCATGTGGCACGTTTCTTTATAGACTTGTGTTCTGTGTAATAGCAGGATTTTTCTTTTGGTAACATGGTTTAGGTAAAAGGGATACTTGTTTGCTGTAATACCTGTTGGAGATCCTATTTCATTCTTGAAGGTTCTCTGTGTTTCAATGGAGCAAAATCTCCAAGTGTTGGTAAAGCTGAGACTTGGGGCTCTGCTTCTTTGCTTCCAAGATGAGTTTTCTCTTGTCTTTTAGATGTCCTGCCTCAAAGCCCTGAAAGACGGGGAAGGTTGAGGGAATAAGATATGGGGGTGAGCTCTGAAATGGTTTTCTGCCAAGGTAGTATATAAAACTCTTAATTCTACCTTACCATCATTGCAGTTTCCCTGGATGAAGACAAGCCCTGGTACTCTATTTTTCCAATTGATAATGAAGAATTAGTATATGGCCGTTGGGAAGACAATATCATCTGGGATGATCAGGCAATGGAAACTTACTTGGATCCACCTGTTTTAACACTTGATCCAAATGATGAAAATATAATTCTAGGTATGTTTACGGCATCCAGAAATTTGACTTAAATGGGAAAAGGCAAGTGGAAATGGAAGCAAGGATTTGTAGTCACACTGTAATGGAAATAAATGGACTGGGGCAATAATTACAGCCTTTCTTCATCTGGCTTTTGATAATTTGTAAGTAATCAAAGGCCTCAGTAGAAGGCAGCAATGCTAATACCTGTAGTGGTGTGGCATATAATTTCAGCTCCCAGGTTAAAAGCAGTAACAGGAGACTAAAAATTAATGTCCTGAAACTTAAATTTTAACATAAGTAATCTGAGTCTTGTGTTTTAGAAGTGACTGTCTTAATTTTACTTGCACGCATGTTGGTTTGAAGAGGGAAGGTAGAGAAGTAAATCACAAACTAGCCCATGCCATTCTCAGCATAGCTTGTATTCATAGCCTAAAGAAGTGTCTTTCAGGCTATTGTAATGGCACATGGGAGCAATGACTTCATAATACCTGTCAGTAGTTTTGTGGCAGCTGCAAACTTACTATGCCTGGAGTTTGATTTGAATGTACTCTCTGCTTATATTGCTAAAAGCTGGAGAGTTTTGCCTTATTTGAACCACAAAAATCACCACTTTCTCCTGGATCTGTATGTTGGTAATCTTCAAGCAGCCTTATGTAGTTTAAGGATAGGCATATCTTGCTACATTTTTATATGTAGCCTGGACTGCATTTCCTTCCTCAGGAAAGTGGATCAGTTCTAAGAATTTCTACATGTATGGATTGGAATGTTTTGCTATTAGCCAGCAACTTTGAAAATCACTCTTAATTTGAATTTAATTAAAGAAATGGATTCACGGTGTTTCCAAATCTGAACTATACCACAAAATTGCAGATGCTTGTATAGTGTTGAAGGTGAACCCATTCTTATTTTACAGACAGGGACATGGGATTTGTGCATGAAGGTGATAGAGCATTTACCAAGACCATGTCACCAGTCCCTGCTTCTCATATGAAAATCTTATTTGGACAGTCCATGCTTCACAAGTTGCTAACTTTTAAAATTCATATTAGTTTCCTGGAATTTTTCAGGAGTCCCTTTTGGATTCACATCCATATTATCTTTGGATTCAGACATACTTTCATGTTGTGCATGAATCATAGAATGGTTTGGGTTGGAAGGGACCTTAAAGATAATCCAATTTCAACCCCTCTGCCATGGGCAGGGACATCTCCCACTAGATGAGGTTGCGCAAGGCCCCATCCAACCTGGTCTTGGACATATCCAGTGATGGAGCATCCACAACTTTCCTGTGCAACCTGTTCCAGTGTCTCACCAGCCTCAAAGAGAAGAACTTCTTCCTTGCATCTAATCTAAATCTCCCCTCCTCCAGTTTAAAGCCATTATCCCTGGTCTACAAGCCCTTGTAAAAAGTCCCTCCCCATCTTTCTTGTAGGCCCCATTCAGATACTGGAAGCTGGCTATTAGATCTCCCTGGACCCTTGCCTTCTCCAGGCTGAACAACCTTAACTCTCTCAGCCAGTCCTCACAGGAGAGATGTACCAGCCCTCTGATCATCATTGTGGCCCTTCTCTGGACCTGCTCCAACAGGCCCATGCCCTTCTTGTGTTGGGGGCTCCAGAGCCCTCCAACAGGAGGAGTATTGTACTCAAGGAGAGCAGAGTAGAGGGAAGAATCAAATCCCTCAACCTGCTGGCCATACTTCTGGGTTGCACTCACACATAGTTGGCAAATGTTCATATTTTCCTCAACCAGCACCCTCAAGTCTTTCTCCTCAGGGCTGCTCTCAATCCACTCATTGCCCAGCCTGTATTCGTGCTTGGGATTGCCCTGACCCAGGTGCAGGACCTTGCACTTGGCCTTGTTAACTTCCTGAGGTTGGCATGGGCCCACCTTTCAAGCCTGTTAAGGTCCCTCTGGATGGCATCCATTCTCTCCAGTGTGTCAACTGCACCACTCAGCTTGGTGTCACCAGCAGATCTGCTGAGGGGGCACTCAATTCCACTATTCATGTTGCTGACGAAGATGTTAAACAGCTGATCCCAGTACTGATCCCTGCAGAACATGACTCATCACTGATCTCCACTTGGACATTGAGCTGTTGTATGCAACTCTTTGAGTGCAGACATCCAGCCAATTCCTTACCCGCTGAGAGGTCCATCCATCAATTTCTGGTCTCTCCAGTTTAGAGACCAGGATATCATGCCTGACAGTGTTGAATGCTTTGCACAAGTCCAGGTAGATGATGCTGGTTGCTCTTCCATT
>JAVSBS010012271.1:0-11031 GCA_033124195.1 Coracias cyanogaster
CCTCGCCTCGCCTCTCCTCTCCTCTCCTCTCCTCTCCTCGCCTCTCCTCTCCTCTCCTCTCCTCTCGACTCCTCTCCTCTTCTCTCCTCTCCACTCCTCTCCTCTCCTATCTTCTCCTCTTTGCCAGGAATAGATGGATTTTTGAAAAAGCCTCAAGAGAGGAGATAGTCCGTTTATCTTCATATGATGCATGAAAGAGTCCCGTTAGCCCAGTTAACCTATCCCAATAAAAACGGAGACCTGAGGCACAGAGATCAAACAGAAAATTATGAACTGGCTTGAGGTACCCGGTTTAATATATCTCAAAGCTGCTACTACAAGTAAGAAAATAGCATTTGTATCCAGTTGTTTTCTATAGTCTGAAAGACTCAAATAGCTGAAATATTTTGGCTGAAAATAAAAAGAAAAGATAATCAACCTGAGCAGTCACTAAACAAAGGAAGCTTCAACCCAGGACAAAGTTTGGCTAAATTATAATCATCTGAATGCAATCGTACAAAAAAAAGTATCAAGCAATGCTGACAATAGGTGGGGCTAGAAGCCTTCCCAGTAATGTGAAGGTGCTTACTTTTGGACACAATTATGGAACCACAAAAGAGATCAATATAGCAGCACAGGTATTAGCTCTTCCTTTAAACGAATATCTCTTGCTGGGGAGAAAAGCAGCATCTTTACCCTATCACAAAGTCTGTTACTCAAGGAGTAACAACAAGCAGCTAGTCAGGCAGGCAGGCAGCCAGAAGTGTATCATTCAACAAGAGCTCCCTTCTCACTGTGAAGCAAAATTATGAAACAAATGGCAGTCTCCTGAAAAGCTCTGCCTTCCTTGGGTGTCCCTGAGACCCCCACAGGCGTGAGACAAAGCGTCAAAATGAGATAAAGCCACAATTCCACCTAACCATAGCATCTTAAATTTGGTCAGCAAAGCTGTCCCAGGCAAAAAGGAAATGATGACTCAGCAAATACAATAATGCCTCAGCACCTGCAAAATGGTATTTCTGACTGTGCAAAGTTCCTTTCAGAGGGATCTCAGATGAGGCAAGGGGGTCTTTCTTCTGAAATTGTACAGAAAACAAGAAGTTTCTGAACTTCCAAATATGTGAGTGTTGGCTTTTGCTTCTTGCATTTTATTTTATCGCTTCATATAAAGAAACCGTTCTTTGAGGATGATTCAGGTTAGTCCCTCCACCCTTCCCCAGCTGAGTATGTGATAAAGTTAGAGTCGTAGCAATGGAACTATTTCCTTTCTCTACAAGACTCTGTTGTGGACCCTGACTAATCAAGCCCAGGGCAACCTCCTGGTAGCTTCAGCCTCTGAACATGTATAAATTTGCATACAAAATAGGAGATGATCATATCATGTAATTTTATATGAGTTCAGTCTCAAATAATTCAATAGGTAGCAGTTTTAGAGACAAGTGAGGCTCTCACATACATTCTAGTTGAACACTCCAGCTGCTGCAGCATTGTACAGGAACTGGACAGAGCCATCATTAATTTTATTCCCATTCCCCTCTTGTTCCATATCCCTGTAGATAATCTTCTAGGTTCCCTTAGATCTACTAAAGAATAGAGAGCTTTCTCAGTCAGGTGCTTCAGTATCTGTGTAGATAATGTCCAAAGAGGAAAGCTTACCTTAGGGATTTTGCCACAGAACACGGTATAGCAGGAGAAAGTTAGCTCAGAATAAGAGCCCAAACACTCAGTCCCCTGAGCCAGAAGAATGTTAATTCAAAATGACCATGTGAAACCAGGATGATCTTAGGGGTGGTGTTGGTACAGATAAGTCCTACAGTTCAAGGAAGAAGCACTTCTGTCCATGTAATATTCACAGCTGAATATTTTTAATATATTAAATATAGAACTATATATTATTTATACATAAAAGTATATATAAACAATATATTTTAAAAATGAGTGAGCTATCCGTGTTTTTCTTTCATACAATGGTCTGCTGGTTGTAGCAAAATTCCCAAAAAAGTGTAAGCCCGACACATTTCCTTCCGCTCCCTGAGGGAATTTCAAGCGACTGTTTCACCATTTGGTTCAAGCACCTTCAGCACTCAGACTGAAACTAATCTGCCGTATTCAGAGTCATCGGCCTTTCGACAAAGCTGTGTCAAAAAAGTGCACAACAGAATTCGGGATTTAGAGATGCTTTCAGAGCCTGAAGACTCTCCAGGGAAGAGTTATCCAGTGCTCTCTTATTTAATTATACAACCCTATTTCAGGCTTCTCTTCCTGTATTTCTTTCTTTCTTTCTCACTCTGTTTTGTGTGTGTGTCTGTGTTGGGGTTTTTTGTGGGTTTGTTAGTTTTTCTTAAAGCCTATAAAAGGCAACTCTTGCTTCCAATAATTTTTCCCCTTAAGCACTGAGGCTGCTGTAAAAATGTAGACAAATGAATATTGCTAAAATAGTAGGTGTCACTTGCACACAGTGTTGTGGAAGCCGTCTCAATCATTTTACTCCTTAATTTGTGTCTTACTAGTGCCAGTTATCATCCATAGCATGACCTGAATTGTGAAAGAAAATGTCTTTAGAAGTCAAATATTTGTTCCTGAATATTGTATAATATAAAAGCAGAATTAAGGCTACTGAAAGGCAATGAAACCAATACCTTGATAAAGATTGTCTCTGTGTTGGTATTAGCGCAAGCTGTAACTTGGGTTTTCTTCCAAAGCTGACTTCCATCCAGGTGCAAGAATCACTAGCATAAATCCAAAGCCATGCTGGGCCTCCAGGAATTGACTTATTGGAGCTGACAGGAGCAGGAAATTTTTGAGATTCCCAGTTTTACTCCTCGGAGCAGCAGCAGGATGGATTACAAAAGCTTTTCAGGTTCCTTTGCAGTTCTTTTGTATAGACTTTTTTCCCCAAAAAGTATGCCCTGTGGAGTAGCTCTGTTGCAATAGTAGCTGCTTTTAAGAGAAAGTCATATAAGAAAAAGTATCTACTTTTGCACTTTTTTCTGCACTGCATAAAAAGAAAGTAAGTAATTAAAAGAGCATTTTAGTGAATAGGAGCCTGGAACATCTTTCACGTAGGAATTATTTAATTTCATAAGGACTCTCACACAGAAAAGGCCTGCAACAGTTATGAACCACATCATTTTCTGATTTTTAATATATTTCTCATTTCTTCATATTGGATTATTATTTCTGGATGTTATTATAAAAAGGGAAGTTCTAAAGGCAAGCAGCATTAAAAATAATTGGGAGATATGCAATTTATCCAGTTAAGGAACTGAAATTACTTATTACCATAACTGCTATGGTTTCTCAACAATTCTTGTAGCAGTTGTTGATTTTTCTCTCTAAATACATAAATAGAACTGTAATGAAATAACTCTGAACTCACTTAGCTTTTGAAGGATTAAAGTTTCAGTTAGCAGCAGTTAGGGTATTTCCCCAGAGTCGAAAATTGTTGCTATACATGTATATGTCACTGTAAAGAACTGAAATCCAGCATGGAATTAGAAAGCTGAAATCTCTGCTGTAAGAAACAAGTTGTAGCTCCGGTTAGGGTCAATGACTGCAGATACAGATATCACAAAAGAAAAATTAGCTATGCTTTCCAGATGCCCTGTGAGTATGGAAGTCAGAACTAGTATTCTTTTGGGGCAGAACAGAAGAATAAGGTAAGATAATGCAGAAAAGGTGAAATTGTAGTTGTAGGTTGCCAGGGATCATAGCTCTCCCAGACTTTTTAGAGTTGTAGGATTTTAAGAAGCTAAGAAATAGAAATCAACTTTCCCGACAGTTGTTTTGGATTTTGAGTTTCATGTATTACAATAAATAATTCAGAATACACTCCAAGGTGTTGTGTTTGAGTGGCAAGTAGTACTTGCCAAGTTCTTTCATGGGGGTAGAATCAGATAGAAGTAATAGAAATTTTACAGAAATAGCCAGCATGCAAATAAAACTGAATAAAAACCGACATAGTGTCTGGCTATACGTATTTTCATTTTTTGCTGGGTTGCATCATCCCAGAGAGCCATTCACAGAGAATGAAACACTCATACTTTATTTGTGATCTCCTTAAAAAGATAAATATTAATTAAAAGATGTAATGACAGAAGTAGATTGTATTCTAAGCATATTAGTTGAATATGTAATAAAGGTATATGGAAGCAACACATTGTCCAGCTGATCTTGGCCACAATCCAGAATATTTTGTACATGATTACATATATTTGCAATCAGTTAAAAAAATACATCACAGGTATGAGTTAACCCCTCACAAAGTAATGTAAGACTACATTTCTGTCTGATGTGAAATAGCATATATGGAAAGAAAAATTCTTTAACAGTTTGGGTTCATCAATTCTTAGATCATTCAAGTTAGAAGGGATCTCAGGAGATCTGTAATCCAACCACTCATTCAAAGCGAGGTCAGCTGGGAGATCTGATGTGCTAAAGAAAGCTCAGGAAACACAAAAATACATGTAGTATATTCCTGGTTACAGTTATTTTGACTTGATCTTTTCCTGAAGTTTGTGGTCATAGGTCTCCTTGGCATGTGCAGTCCCATTGACTTGGGACTCAATTGATATAATCTGTAGTGTCAAAGCTGGTGGAGGAAGTATTTAGTATCATGTTAACAGAAATCTGTTCTTTAAAATACATTTTTCAACCTTCTATTAAATACTCCCAGCCCTGGTTCCAGATGAAAAGCCTCACTGTCAGGAACTTTGTTAGATGTTGTTAATAGAAAGCAAAAGTTACTGTTGTGAAATGTTGGATAATTTATGATGCTCCCACACTTCACTCGAATTAATTATTTCTGGTTTCTCCCAGAGATATGAGAACATGACATGTATTCTTAAGTGTAGGTGGTTTCAATTTACTTATTTTAATTCTGTCTTTCAATCCATCATTCTTTTTTCTCTTTCAAGCATCAGAGGAGAGCAAGCAAACTATTGCCTTCTTTACAAACCACCACAGAGTTACATTTTTTTGAAAAGACATTGCTCACACAGAGAAACTGGGCTATATTCTGATACTGAACTGCACTGCTGTCAATCTACAGGAGCTCCACTGTCTGCTGGTTACAGATAATCATCCTCTGGTTCCTGAATCTCCGGTAGAGCATTAGACTCCTGTCGTCAAATTGTCTCCTGCTGACCACAATTTTATGGACATAATAACAAACTTTGGGGAAGTATAAAGCAGGTATTCTGCTCAGCTGTAGTAATTATCTTCCCAGTTCTCCTGAGCACAGGTTGAAGAGCACCATTTAATTGTTTCAAGAACAAGCAAATGGACTTCAGCTTCTGCAACTTCACCTCAGACAGCAGGTCATTCTTCATATTTCTACTGTTTTCCAGTACAACCATTAATTTTGCATTTTCTGAGTCAATTTATTGGTGCCTTCCTGTCCCCACCCATTTTACATAACTGCAGCCTTTTCAAAGTGATTCACTTCTGCTCAGTCAACAGAAGTTTGCAATGTCTTACCATCTCTTATATTAGCTGAGGATGTGAGCTCTTCAGAGCTGTGTTTTTTCCTGTATTTGAAAAACACTTTGTCCACTGTGGCAAAATCAAAACCGGTATGAAGAAATAATTTTACCCACAGTAAGTGCATAACCCATGAAACCTGTACCTGAAGGAAGTTGCTCAAGACAGGAACTTAATTGAATTTGGAAGGAGCTTGAACATTTTGTATTGTTAAGAGACAAAGTTTTAATAGCTCATGCCGATGCACTTCTGGAAGAAATATTAACCTTCTTGATGCATATCTTGTACCAAACTCTTAATTCTTCTAGATTTGGACAAAGCAGAATTTACCACCTCTGATTATGACAAAACTTGCACATATTCCTCTGAAGCATCTGACTGACCATTCTTCAAGGGACAGCACTAGATATACATTGCCTTGTATGACCACTTGTCTGTTCTTTGATAACATTATCTGTCTTCAGAGGGGAAAAAACCCACCTCAACAACACTCCTTTCATTCTTCCCTGAAGAAATACACAATGTAGGATAGTGTGCACTGGTAGGAATAATACAATTATCTCCAAAAGCTAATATTCTAGTTTTGTGTCCATTTCACAGAGCAGTTTAATGTGCAAAGCCACAGAGTATTTTGAAGGAAGAAGGTGGAAAATAGATAACTTAGTGTCACCTTTCCCTCTCCCTCTGGATATCAGACACATTACTTCAGGCCAGAATAACATAATTTTGAGCAGAAATTCTTAAGTTCAAGGAGAAAAAAATAGGCCTACTTGAAACATAAAGACCTGTGTCAGGGAGATGTCAGAAATTAGATTAAAGGACACTCCACTAGGGATATATAAATTTTGCTCTATGACCACAGACATAGTTTCCTTTGATCAACTTTGCCAAGAAGCCTGGAATCACCTCATCAAAATAATAATAATTCATAAGTTAAGAAGCCAATAAAACACATTCAAATTTTCAACGAGAAATTGGTCGGTCCAGGAAAACTTTCCAAGGACCTGGACAACCTCGTTGGCATGAAAATTCAGCACATATTTAATGGCCAGAAAATGAAAACAGCAAGTGCGTGGAAAAAAAATTATGCTTTGATTAAATAGTCTTATTTTATATTAATAAATAGTTTAAAAATGATAAACCAAATCAGTTACAACTATAGTGTCACAAATGAAATTTCTCACCTCCATACATTAAAAAATGAAGTTCCCAATATTATCAGATTAGCTATACAATTGCCTGAGACTTTGCCTTGTTTGAGAGATGAGTGCTTTTTGCAAGTCACTAGTCACAGCACAGCCAAGAGAAGATTGCTACATGACCAGGATCCAGTAGGCCCCAGAAGTCAGAAGTTTTGGTTGACCTCCTGTATGTAGCTGACAAACAAGTGCATTATTTCCTTCAATTTTTATCATAGTAACAAGGTACAAACAGTTTAATAGATCAAAAGTTATAAAGACCAAACTTCCTAAGAAAATATCTGTTCCCAAGAAAAAGGCTGTGGTGGGTTAACCTTTGCTGAGCACCAGGAGCCCACCAAGCCGCATAAGATGGAAAAAAACCCCAGCCTTGTGGGTGCTCCGGATTACTACTCTCTTACTACTATTTTGCAACTATCTTCCATGTAATATATTAATGGAAATATATTTGCCCATGCTATAAGGGCTCACAATGCTTTAATTTATCAATAAATATTAGTCACTGGAATTAGATAAACTACAAGGAAAATCTTTCCAATTGTTGGGGTGGTGAAACACTGAAATTACTTTTTGCAGAGCCTGTAGAATCTCCATCACCAACAGTTTTAATAAAATGTTGCACAATCATCTGCCAGCAAATGGTTCATAGATAGCTCAACTATCCTTGAGGAAATAAAGATGGGATAGATCATCTTTTGAAGCTCACTGTAGGTCTGAATTTGTAGTAATGTAGAATCAGTAAGGAAGGCGTAACTGCATCCCTATTCTGATCTTTACAGATGCTCTGCTAAGATAAGAAAGAAAAATGTTATCAAAAGTGCTTATGATATTATGGTGACTTCAATAAAATACATAGAATAAGATCAATTATTTCAATTATGTTTGAGATTTCCAAATAGATAGAAAATTTAATGTACACTGTATGAACAATTAGGTCATTATTTAAATTCTGGCCAAAAACCCCTCGAACTCCAACATGTTACTACAAATGTGAGCCAGGTGGACAGATGGAAATAATACTATTAAATACTTTATTGCCAGAGGTCATGTAACCAACAGCCAACAAAAGGAAAACCTTGAAGACATGAGAGACAGAGACATTTCAGTTAGGAAACAGCATGCTCTGCAGGTGGTGTAGGTAGACATATTGCATCTTAATTAAATCAAATCATTATTTTATTTCCTTGATTTGAAACTTACTATCAGAAATTATCTTGCTTACTGTTAGATATAATTTGCTTAAAATTCCAAAGAGTTATTCAAGATTAACCTAATAACATCATTAAGTGGACAACAATCAAAAACTCTTTCTGGTATTTTTAATATGAGCATTTTTTGTATTATTTACTGCTGTAGATAATTTATGTGCAAGAATAGTGGAAGTTTGTTCCCCAAGCATTGTGGTTTTTTCTGGCTACTGGACACAGATCTCATTCCTAATTGAAATAATTGGCTAAAGAAGGAAATCCAATAGTAATAAACTCATCTGTATTTTGCCAATCCACACACAATTTCAGCAGCTGTTTTCTAATTGTTTAAATGTTCTGAAATGTATTAGTTTTCCCAATAAAATGAAATATACACCTATACATTTTAAAAAATGTTATTAAATACAGGTGAACCTTTTTGATTCAGTGAATACTTTTACATAGTGAACCCCATAGTTTGGTATAGTATTTTTTTACCTGGTTTTCTTCTCATTATACACATGTCAAATTTTAACTGTTCAGATTCAAAAGTTTCATATTAAGTCCTGCCTCAGGGTGGATGTTGCTGGAAAAGTTTTCATTAAAATGATTGAACCATTGCTGTAGCTGGAGGAAATGTGTTACACTTATGTTAGAAGGTTTTTAAAATTCATGACTTTACTGAAAAGATCAAGCTGCTCTGAACATTGAAGCACTTGATATTTGACAAGGGTCTTCCTCGTGTCAGGGATATACACTTTTTTAACTCCATGCAAATCCACGGAATTTTGACCAAATGAGATTTTGAAAAATCTCCTTATGGTCAGTAGAGAGCTGTTACACACTGGCAGTTTCCAGAGACACCATCTGTTCTAAGTATGTTCTGTTCCTTCTCAGCTTCTACAAGCCAACCAGATGTGCCACGCATCGCTGCCACTGAGCCACTGTGTGTTGTGCCCTAGGGTGTGGTGTGTGCGGGAGAAAAAGCATTTACCTACAGGTGCTCTTCTTGCTCACCGAGGACTGTTGGGTGGAACAGTATCTAACATTATACTGAGACAACTACGAGTTGCACAGCCTTTTTCTCCCCACTAGAGCAAGCTGAAAGAAGAAATCAGGCCCAGGATTCACAACCCCTTAGGTCAGCTTGATTTTATCCTTTGGTCTGTATGGTTTGTACCACTGGAACAATGAATATGTAATATGTTGTTTTGAAAGAAGAGTTCTAATAACTTGCTCAGTTTTGGCCATAGTTCCCCGGAGAAAGAAAGAAAGAAATAAAGTAAAATATTAGGAGTAACTAAAGTTTCCCTTTGGAATTTTATTCTGTTTCACTTTCTTCATGTACTGTGGCATTAAGCAAGACAGCATTCCCTTGCAATGCCATATACTCCCTTCCTAAACAAGGGATCTGGAATGAATGAGTATTCATTAGTGACAAGCTTTATAAACCTCTGCTGAATATAGGGTGATAATTAGAAGGTTTACAGCAATGGAACTAAAAGAGCTGCAATAGCTTTGTAGATGTAGGTTAGACCAGAGATTGCCAAAGAATGGTCAATAAGTTAAATCCAGCTGGCTATCAGTGCATTGACCATTTTGACCCATTTTCTCCATGATGCCTTCTCTCCCAAAAGGCTCAAGAAGCACTTGGGTCGCAGTACTGTGGTGGCACAGGCTCCCTCCTCACCCTGGGCCTCTTTGTGAAACCAAATCCTAAGCTGCTTTTGCAAGAACAGTACTATCGCTGCTTAGTTCAGCAATGTGGGAGGTTGAGAGAACCTAGTACATTCTGAAGCTTGGTACATTCTGAAGGTCAGTACATTCTGACCCTGAAAGCCAATGGGAAACTAAACAGATTCCCCACACCATCTGGAGATGGAGACAGAAAAATGAGATAGCTAAGCACCCCCTAACTATATCCTTGTGTCCTGAATACCTTGGGAAGGTGCCAATGAGGGACCACTGTCCCCCATTGGGGAAGAGCAGAACTAACCTGATACAATTCATGGTCACAGCGGGAAAGTGCTAGTATAGTACTGACCAAAGTGTTATGACTTTGTGACCCTATAAATATAAAACCCTGTCTTGTGACCCTATAAATACTGATCCTAAAGTGAGGCCCAGTGGAGCTACCCAGGATCTCAGTGGGCTGAGTCTTGGCATTTCCCCCTGAGCTGGGACACCTCTCAGGCCAAACGCTGACTGTCTGCTGGTAAAGTTGATATGAAGGGAAAAATCAACATCCATCTGCAAAGACCAAACAGGTGGATAATCGTCTGCTTATCATAAGCTGATGGAGGTAGACATGAATATATGCGATCTCTGGGATTTTTTGCAAAAATCTTAGAGATCCCAAGGTACCCAAATTTATTATGATCTGCAGAAATATAACATCTTAATTATAAGTTAGCCTCTGTACATTGCTGTGTATGTGTGTGATCTGGTTTCGCTTAACGAGTTTTGTTAAATCTTATGTGAATCACCGCATTTATTATAACTGATTATTGATTTGATTAATTAAGCATTGCTATTTTATAAGTTACTATATTTGTGTTAACATAATTAAATTGCCACTATCAGTTTATACAAAACACCACACTAAAGTCCCAATACCCTCATCTTCTTAGACACAAACAACTGACCAAGTCTGGGACTAGAAGTAGATCTAACCTTACTCTCCAAGGGAGTTCAGAGGGCAAGAAGGTCTATTCCGAACCCTCTGACCAAATGGGAGGGCATTCCCTATAGCAAATATCTTCCATTCCGCTGCCCCCCGACATTCTTAGTCATAAACGGTTGACCGGGTCTAAGAGTGGATTTAACCACTCCTAGGCTCCTCTCTGAGAAGGAGTTTAGAAAGCAAGGGGGTCCACTCTGAAATGCTGGTAACTCAATGGGAGGGTCACCCTTATCCCATCCAATGACCTCAACCCTATTCCAAGTAATTTTTCCTGTATATATATATATATGTATCTATACATCTATTTACTAACACAAGTACTATAATCATAGAATGATATAATCTTTCAGGTTGGAAAAGACCCTTGGGGTCATTGAGTCCAACCATCAACCCTACTCTTCAAGTTCTCCCCTAAACCATATCTGCCAACACCACATCTAAATGACCCTTAAACACATCCAGGGATGGTGACTCAACCACCTCCCTGGGCAGCCTATTCCAG
>JAVSBS010012271.1:11131-31979 GCA_033124195.1 Coracias cyanogaster
AAGAAAAATCGATGAAAATATTTTCTGTAAAAAATCCATATGAGGAAACATTTTTCTCAATGCTACACATATTTTTACCATTTCCTTAATGAAAAATAAAGGAAATCTGCATCAATTCCAGAATGCCCCATCTGGGAATTAAAAAAAAAAAAAAAAAGGGAGAATTTTCTTTCTACAGCAGGTCAGAGGGGCCACACATCCCACCCCACTGCCAGCAGCAAGGCCAGCCTTGCCTGGAGGCCTCTCCTCAGCCCCTGCTGTGGCAATGCCTGACCCAGTCCCAATGCTCCTTCTGTTCTGATTGGCTCACAGCATCCGCTCTCACGCCTCCTGGCTTCTAATTGGCTGATTGAATTGGCACCTCCATGTGGCGGCAGAGGCCCTGCAGGAGTAGCAGCATGTTGCACTGCAAGTGGCCGTGATGGCTGCCTGCCTCTGAGCAGGAGGCAGCAGCACGGGGGCTTCCTTGGACTTTGCTGGGGGGGCAACGAGCAACACCACAGCTAGCAGCTGAGAGGAAGTATTTTGAGCAGTAACAGAGGCTTTAAACAATCATTAACAAACTTCCTCAAAGCACTTTGGCTGCTTTGAGTCACTTTAACATGTAATCTTTGAGAAATTCAAAGTGGGTCCTGAGTTCAGAAAAAAGGAAACATTGGAATGAAAATGCTTGCTGTCTCTTTGACCTTCCAATACGACAGATATCTTAATAACTGTCAAGCAGGACAATGAAGAGTCAAAAGAACTCTCAATGCCAATTTCACCACTATCGCACTTCCATAAATATGCACACATGTATCTGTGTGATTTCCATTTATTATTGTGAATGTAAAATGTGAACTTTTTCAAACATATTTTCCACATATTGAGCAAAAGAAAAAGGACTGCTGCAAGGAAAAACCACAGGTGCAAGGGACAGCTTGTGTGTATTAAGACAGAAGGTGGAAGATTAGCTAATATGAATGTCAAAGACTAATGATTTGCTGATAGAAAAAAAATATTATTTTGCCCAGGAATGGAAGAATTTAGACTGGAGCCAAAATATTGACTACTTCAGCTTTAATCATTAAAATAAAATTTTATTCCTTCCACTGCATTATTCCTCTAGCTGCATTATTGGCATTTTCTTAGAATTTAGGATGAATGTAAAGCCTCTAATGTATCATGGTTTGCATACAGAACTGTCTTTGCTTTGCATGAAAGGTTCTATTCTTTGGTAGGAGTAAAATTTTTATTCTAAAGTACACAAAAGATTATTTCAGCATTATAATGTTAGAATAATTTTAGATCACTGTGCTCCTTTGCTTTCATTCACAAATACCTTATCTCTTTTCCCCACACATACTCTGGCAAAGCTTTAGACCTCAGAAATACATTAAAATACATTGACACTGGGGGCTGGAATTACAGCAACATAGAAACCATAGTTCTACCTGTCTGTCTTGTGTAGGCTTAATAAGGCAAACATAGGAATATCACAAGTGTTCATGATGCGAGCTATATCTAGTGTTTTCCCACTCACACAGCCACAGGTAACCTTCTGCAGAAATGCACAGAA
The DNA here is from genome assembly GCA_033124195.1 of Coracias cyanogaster. Classification (NCBI taxonomy): domain Eukaryota; kingdom Metazoa; phylum Chordata; class Aves; order Coraciiformes; family Coraciidae; genus Coracias; species Coracias cyanogaster. The sequence continues at coordinate 12,690 of JAVSBS010012271.1, forward strand.
ACTGCCTAAATTAATATGAAGTCATTGAGAAATACCTTTAATGCACAGAAGAGATTCTGATGACTGTAATGAGTCCAGCCTAATAACTTGTACGATCTGCACAATTAAGATCCTTCATACTCCTAACAATCCTCCAATTTCTAAAGTCCATAGCTTTCTGATGTCCTTTTAAGGAGGCTGAACCATTTCAAGCTTTCATTTTGCCCAGAGTGATCTGTTATTTTATTTGATAAGCAGAGAAAAAAAAATTAAAATTCTTGCTTAAGAAATACTGATATCACGACCCCTTTTTTCTTTCACAACCTTATATATTGAAGTTAAAACTTGAAATTAATCTTGAAATGAGCACTCTGAAGGACTTTGTTGTGGAAGAAAATGTTTTTTAGTTAAAATACAATATAAAAATAATCTTAAATTAATAGAAAATAATAAAATAATAAAGAACATGTATCTCTTATATACACATTTCAACTAAGCTTGCGTGAGCTTATGTAGCTTCGCTGAACAATAGAATCAACATCCTCAAGGGTATTTAGGTATCTAGCTCCATACCTTTGAGCATTTGGGACTTAGCTTTTTATATCTTTAAATTGCTGACCTATAAATAGGATTACTTTCAAAACATGTCAGGTTAAATTTCTATCCTTGGTACCAAGTTTATGATAAGAATTAAGGGAGGCCCCGGATTTTGTTCCTACACCTTAGAGGAAATGTCTTTCAAAACGATCTCTCTCATTGTAACTTTAGTGGTGAACTTTATCCATAAAAAAGTATGATCACCGTTTCTAAGCACGCCTCACAGATCCATATTTTCTTTGGTGATCTAGATGTGCAGCTGTTTGTTTCTATACCTCTACAGAATACCTTGCATCCGTTCCTCTGAATAGTACCCAGCCCCTCAGTGGGCCTGTAGTGTAGCTTCTACTGCTGAGTTGTTTCCCTATTATCATCTTAGCATATATCAGTTTCCTTTCACAAGATAGTGGACGCTTGTAATCATTTAGATTTAACACACTGATATTTCAAGGTGTTTTTGTAACTTCATCAACCAGCAATTCCTTCCATTCTACATAGCTAATGATTATACTTTACCTATTCTCTCATGGTTTCTCCAACAAGAACAATGGATGGAAAGGAATTCTTTATCATGTTGTTGGCAGGGTTCCTAAATATTATATATAGCTTCTTAGTTACCAATATGATTTTGAAGAGCAGTGAAAAGATCAGCTCTGCTTTCCAGCTCACTTCTCATATAGTCACCCATTTTACATCCAGCTATGTTAACTGCCATTGTAACTACTTCAAAATACTATTTACCTCAGGAAGCATATTCATTGCCATACTGCTCTTCAAAAACTTTTCTGTCATCGTATATCTCACAAGAAGTTGCTGAAACATTATTGAACATTCCTGAAGTAAATAGAACTGAATTCTTTCTCAGTTGTTCTCTGGGACTACATTCATTGTTCTGTGGTTGCTGCCGCTTCTGCAATAAGTAGCTGAACTTCTGGGGAAATTGGTGACAAAAGAGGATTTGATTTAATTTTTGAAGGGGAGGTAATTATGTTTGTCAATTCTTTAAAAAAAAAAAAAAGGTATGCATGTTATATGATGTTATGTGCACCTGACAGAAAGTAAATGGCTCAAGAGACAATGAGAAAAGGAACTCTCTTCTACTGGGTTGTTTCTGTAAATGTCCAATGCTGAGAAAATGTTGCTGTTTGCAAGAAAGAGAGCAAAGAAAAGTGAAACACACATCCTCCAAATATTCCTGCTATCCTCCAACCAGGGCTGCTACTTTCAGAGTCTTCTTAGAACAAGACTTATGTCACAGATAACATTTAAGCTTTTGAGTCATTCCCATGATACAAGTCCCTTTCTGAACAGTATCTGAAGGAGGCATGCCACACCTTCCAAAATGAGGGTACAGGGTGTTGCTCCTATGCATCTCACTGGCCAGAGCAAAGCTGTAGTTACAGCTCTATTTCCCTTGTATTGTTTCTCCCCTCATGAAAAGTTGTTGCTAAACTAGGACAAAAGGTTGTGTTCCAAGAGGAACTCACCAACAGGGATTTGCAAAGAACTCTTTGCATAGCATAGACAAGGAAAGTCACATTTTTAAATACATTACTGTATCACAGACAATCCTATGGATATGAAGAAAGGTATTGGAAATAAACTGCAGGAACTGTAAGACAGCAGTAAGAGACAATCAGACCACTTCAGAAATGTTTGAATTAAATATGTCAATTTAGGCCCCGGCAGCACAGGAAGATGGCACACTTGCAGCCATTTTTTGCCTTTAATGGAAGCAAGCAGCTGCAATGATCCTGCCAGTACTCTGCTTTTAGTTTGAAAGAGAATAGCTATGCTTGATGCAGTTGGGTTTCAGTTTAGAGCAAATGAGTCATTGCTAAAGCCAAAGATAATAGCTGAACTGAGAGAATATTTCATACAAACTCTTTTTCACAGAATTCACTGAGTCCTTGATATGAAAAAAACCACATCTAGCACACCCTTCTGCCTTGATGGAAGACGATTTTAATCTTGAATAATAAACTCTAACAAGTTATCACGTTATCTTTTCCACTGAGATTAAGTGAACCAGCAGCTGAATAACACTTACTATTGGTAAGCTTTAAATGGTGTCAGACTTCCTCCACTCACCAAAATACTTCTGCCAATGACCAGGTCCTCTAGGACAAAGCTTGAAGCTATCACAATCAGCATGGGTTTAGTAGATATAAATTCACTCATTTAGGCTTATTTTTAATATTTATTTTATGGTAGCTTGCATTTTCATAAGCTGCCGTAACTTCTAGCTTCAGGAATAAGTTTTGTCTCTGCCCTTTCAATACATATGTTCTTCTACTACCTCACTGCAAAACTTACAATTTAGGTGGCACATCACAGCCTTGCTTTGAGCTTTTTCACTGAAGGACTTCAAGAACTACAGTGGTTCCTAAGATAACTCAAGAAAGCCGTGATATTCCCTTCTCTTCATGGCATGTGTCTAAAGACAGCAATAAGGAAGCTCTGGAAACTTTCCCAATGAAAAAACCTTCTATACACCTAAAGACTAATTACTGCAACTGTGATATTAAGACATTCTCAAGATAATTTCTTTCTGACACATACTCTATTGACGTACAATAAAAGCTTTTAAAAATATCTCCTTTCACCTTTTCATACTCATTCAGATAGAAAACCAAGCTTGTTGAATTTCTAAATGTTAATTCACAGCTCTTCATTCATGATATTTATAATCTGTTTTTTACATTAGTAGCTGTTACGTAATTTTCAGTGGTTTAAATGCCAGCTTCACTGATCTATCTGCATACATATTTGCTGAGATTTATTGAATATCTTTATGAACACGTAGATATAAGAAAGGCTTGCTCAGACTATTCAGACTGTATAGAGAGACTGGAAACTATGAAATTCTTAAAGTATAAGGGAAAGCAGGCTGGTTTTGCAAATGGAAGCAAACAAATTAATGCAGTTTTATATCCATTATCTCAAAACCACACAGATTACAATTAATTTCAAGTTTGCCCTTTGTTAGACACTCAGGTACTTCAAGTCTATTCATAAAAGAAAAAAAGCAGGAAACTTCAGAAATAGAATACATCTGTTTCTGAAATTAGAGTTTCCTTTATATATTTTTAATCACTAGTTTTGTAAATGGAAGGACTTGTTAATCTGAATCCCACTTCAACTGACTTGAGGAGCTGTGTATACACTAGCAGTTAGGTGATCACACAGCAGTGGGATTCAATAGCTTAAAGATGTACAGGGTTTGTGAGCAGTAAGTACCTGTTCTTAGAAAAGGACATTGATGACCTGAAGATAAAACATTCACTGATATTCTCATTAGAAATCATTTGAGTTAGAGTATCATACTAAAGTCCATTCACAGCTGGATCCGCACTGCTGTAGCCATTATGTAAGCAAAGATGAAAAATGCCTTAACAGTTCCTTTTGGGTAGGAATTAGCTCAGTATCATCCACTTATGTGTCAGAAAGAAAATTTTTTAAAATCACGTGCAGGGAAGAGAATAAAGTAAAATAAACAGCAATGTGGCTTTTATTTCCCTTCAGAAAACTTGCCAAATTTTAGGAATTGTGTAATTTTGTACCTTGCACATTTTTAGGCTCTCTCTTCTTCCTCTCCAGATATTTTTTGTACTTTAAGTCAAAGCATAGGTATTAAATGGTACTTTAAGAACTCAGAGGTAGATATATGGTCTGCAGACCTGAAGGTAGAATAATGAAAGGGTCAGGCTCCCTGACTGCCACTATGTTTCCAAGGCCAGTCAGCTCATACCTAACCCTGAATGGACAGAGGCCAACAGTAACCTAAGTTTCTACCAGCATGCCCCTAAAGTGCTCACATACCTAACTTTGGCAGAGCCGCCAGCTTTCAGAGCCGTGATTCTACAATACACATGGTCTGCCAGGACCTACCACTTCCACCTTACCAGCAGGGCCTAATTAAGTTGCTGTTCTCAAGAGTATTGCTGCCAGATTGCCCTTTGCCCCAGTAAAGAGGAAAGGAGAAAGAAGTGAAAGCAGAGTAAGACTGTTCATACAGATAGTTACCAAAGCAACACTCAAAGGCAGGACCTCTCTTTCCTAACTTTCTTCACAATAACTGTTCCGCATAATCATATAGGTGATGGCTGCAGAATTTAAGATCATTGCTGTGCAATAATTCACACCCACAGGCAGTTCTACCAATCCAAGAAACATTTCTTTGAAAATTAATACAATTTAGACATGTATTTCTGTGTTGACCTATTTGCATTTTTTAATTGCCATGCTCACTCGGTGGACAGAGGACTCCCCCTTTCTGTACCCACAGACAAATGAAGACAAGACCCAACTCTTTTTCTTCTACCTTGAACTGTTGCTCCGTAGGATAAGATGCTCTTTGAAGACTTGAGGGCAGATTTTACTGGTAGTTCTAACAGCTCTGTTAATATCAACTTTCATTGGTTTGCCAAGTTGGACACCACTTCACTGAAATATAAAATATGCAAGGTCAATCACTCAAAACCAGTAACAACAAAAATAGCCTGGAAAAGGCTCTGCAGGAGAGTTTCTTAGGCTGTGGCCTCTACAGTGGTTCAAGGACATCCACAGCCTTGAATTCCTTCTGGTCCTCCCTTTCCATTTGACTTTTCTCCCATTGATTTTACGTCACTGCTTTAGCTGAAATGACTTCTCGCCTCCTAATGCAGTCACCTTTTCATAGCTACATCCTCCAGTCTTGTCCTTTGGCCCAACAATAACTGTCCTCTCACTTAGGTCCACTCCAAAGTCTTTCCTGTTACTCTTCCTAATTAAGAGGTTTCCAAATTGGGATGATGGGGGTGGTGGGAGTCAGAATATTGTAGACTACATAGTATGAAAACTAGTTTACACATACATACATACATACATACGTACATACATAACATGCTACAGCTACAATATTTCATCAATTCTGTGTTCATTACATATCACTAAAAAAAAAATTAATTCTATTGAGTCATAACCAAGAAAAAAAAATAGGAGATTTTCCCACTTTCCTGTTTACAAGTATTGGTCCCATGACATTAGGACATTGCCTTCTTTCCTTTGTCTTCCTGCAATGCCAATTACCCCTAGTCCCAACCAGTCACAGGCAGGACTCTCATCCCAGTTCCATGAGAAATTCTGGGCAAAATTAGGAACAAGAACTTGACTGCAGTTCCTTAACAAAAGCAAAGCAGAAATATGAAAGGCAATTAGCTCTTTTTATGAGAGCTAGGACTGCTGTGGAATGTAGGCAAATTAAATAGACATGCCAATTTGTACTAATGTCTTCTCCAAATCCTTTACGTGGTGCTTCTAGCTTGCAAACGTAGTGGGGCTGGATGGTCTTAGTGTGAGCTACAGCAATTTCCCGTGGTTACTTTACCTGACATACAGTCTTGGCAGCATCGTCTTTCCATTTTTTGTACTCTCTCCTTATACAGCTTCAATAACATGTCAAATAAAAATCCCAGATAATCAAACCACTTTGCTCCTCTGTTTTATTATTAATTTTTTTCTAAATCTGAGTAGGTTACACTGCCCTATAAGCTCCCCAATTTAGGTAGACATTTAAGTACGATTCTCTCTTCCCTTAAACTTAGTTTTGGAGTGAAAGGTTTTCTGCATCTATTTCCTATATTTCAAGTCTGGTGGGGGTTTTTGTTTTGGTTTGGGTTTTGTTTTTTTTGAGAAAGGGTTATTTTGGCACGTCACACTGCAAACATTTTAATGGAATAAGGAATGAAAAATTGCCTGTAAAGAACATGCCTACCATACAGAGAGTTGAAGAATTAAAGTTCAGCTTGTTAAAAATATATCCTGACAGACATTTTCTGGCTGTAAATACTGACTTCTTTTAATAACAATGCTCTGTGGGCACCTGTCAAAGTTGTTGATGGAAAGCAGGCAGGAAGGCTGGTGTGGCCTGCCTTACCTTCCAGGCTCCTTAGCTCTCAGAATGGACGGATTTTTGGTAACCAGGCTCACTAAGAAGGGAGAGCTTGAAAATGCTGACCAGCTGCCTGGCTTCCTGGCTCCTTCTCTGGCCAAGGGTCAGTTCCTTGACCACAATATTTTTTAAAAATGCCATTTTATGTAAAAAATTTCCATGCCACAGAATATTTCACATTTCCAAAGTGTTGCTCCAAATCAAAACGGCAAATAAACTGAAAATTCAAAAGGTTCCCTGTGCATCTAGTCACACACAGGTCATCAGAGCAGTGATCTAACAAAGTGGTGGTTCTACCACTGTAGTCTGGAAGACACATTATTACCTGTACATTCTTTCTGCTACCATGGGTGATTACATTGGGCCATGCTGCAACTAGTAGGAATGTAGGAATTTGCTTTTAATTAAGCTGGGACTTTACCTTTTCATGTAGCTAAAACACTAACTTCATTGCATAGCTCCAGCCACAGGCAGGTCGCAACAGAGACCGTCTGTGTTAGGCTTGCCATTAATTCCCATGCTCAGCCAGTGGCAATTCTTCTAATTACTTCAGTGGATGTTGAGTATTTCAGAGGAAAGTGGAGGAAAACGGTTAAATGAAATATTTACATGGGAAAAGAATGAAGCTCAAAATGCATACAGCTTAGCTAAGCAGTGACTCAGAGGGATCTGATTGCCATCCACAAATGTTTCAGAGAGGTTAAACACATGGGTGGGGAGGAACTGCTCAGGATAACAAGGGAAAGGAAGCAATATGATTGCAGACAATTTGGATTGAACTGCAGGCATATCATCTCAACGGCATGACTGGTTAGATTGTGGAACAATTTGCAAGTGAGATGGTGGTGGTCTCAGCATTTTGGCCATTTACTGCCAGATGGGGAAAACACATGGTGATGAATAAGCCTGTTGTAGAAGTAGATGGACTTCACAGATTTTTCATGAGCTGTTTCTGTCACGCTTTCAAGCTTCTAGGATCTCAGGATGAAAAAAGAAGCAGCAGGTGAAAAAGGTAGAGGCAGGTACAGTTTTACTACTGTTTACTACTTTAAGAAAGTAGTACCTCTACATAGTGAGAGTTATTTTCATTTTTCATTCTATGTCATTGCACTTTTTAAAATAATCCTGTTATTTCAGTCCTTCCAGTCTAAAATTTTCTTAGTGTAATAGCACTGTATTAAAATGGAACTAAAAGAAACATAAACCGTCTGCATTTCCTCTTGCTCAAAACTAAATAACAGCCATTATATCAAACAGATAAAGATTAAATAGGATTACAGAATGCTGTAGTTACGCCAGCACTAAAAAAATATATTTGTATATTTTCATCCTTTTTTGTCCTTGGGTAATGACAACATTAATGACCTACATTTATATAGCGCTTTTCATCTGAAAGGAGACCAATTGCTGCGCGAGCTAGTTTCAGAGACAATGTACAAAACACATTTCACTACATGTGTTAGGCAATCAGCCTAAGGCTAAAGAGAGTGTAGCATTGGAGCTCTGGGTTTATATAGCTCGGAAAGAAGGATGCCTCCAAATAAAATAGCAGCATCACGTAGGCCAAGCCTGGGCACATTTTGTACATCAGTAATGACTTGTGGGACCAAGGGTGGCACAAACAGCGTCGCCATCTCAGCTTTGCAGGAACGAGAGAGAGGTTTTGAAGTGCAATGTGTGTTTTATTAAGTGGAGGAAAGGATAAGATAAAGTTTGTACCACCTAAAGACAGAAAGGAAAATACTGCCCCAGCTTTAGGATTTGAAAATGTCTGTTTGAAAATGAATTTTAAATACCAGATTTAAATTACTTGAAGGTTATTTTCTAGGGAGTGTGGTAACACACACCATAGTAAAGGATGACATACTTTGACAGAGGCGTGATTTCTAACTCAGACAAGATACATGTCCTGACATATTTACACAGCCTGAAAGTTGGCCTGTGTAATGCAAGCAGAAAGAAAAATCACAATTGCATCAGGGTTTCAACTTTGTGATCCAGCATGCTCCATATGCTCTTCTTTAACTTTCCAAGCCCCTTACCAACCCAAAAGAAACAGTAAATTTTATTCACGCACTGACATCTCTCTCTTAGGGTCTGGTGTCTTTAAACATCAAAGGCTTTCAAAAGCACCTACTTTTAAGCTTGGAAAATGTTTGGAAGACAAAGTGTGTTTACAGCTTAGCACTTATGTAAATGAGAGAAAATCAGGACAAAAACTGTCATGTCATATAATTCATGTTAATTGCAATTCACACTGTTGGAAAAGGGCTTAATATTAAACAACTAAACAAAGATAGGTGAGACCAATAGAACAGGTTCCCTGGAATAAATGATCTCCCAGGAGGAGTGTGAAGGAGATATGCTTTGTCCCAGCCTTTTTGTCTCAGCACTTCTGGAGTACAGAGCAATACAAAAGAGGTCATGAAACAGAATGAGGACAGAGGCGCTGACAAAAGCATTGAGCATCCCTACAATGTGCAAAAACACAGTGACTGAGGGGTCAGGGGAGAGGCAGAAGAGCAGAAATGAGGAGGTAAAGTACAGCTCAATCAAGCTTCAGCTGATTGTCTAAAGAAGCACCAGGTATGGACAAAACAGCACCTGGGCAGATTGCTGGTGAGAAGAAAGTGCAGAACTAGAAACAAGGGTAAAAATATTGTTACAATAATTACACAGAGAGAATGACAGACAGGACAAAGATTTTTAGAAGTAAACTCAGAAAGGCTGCAAGTTTATTGGCCTGGATTCCAGGCTTTCTTCAACATAAAGGGACCTTCACTTTTGATAGGATGGGCTTAAAAAGCAAAAGCTCTTTATATTTTGCTAGCCACACTGCTTTCCCCAGTGGAGCCCTTAAACATGAATTTCTGAGCGCTGGATCCATCAGCCTCTGTACGAAGCTGGCTCCTGATGTAGGAAAACTCTTGTTAGGGAAACAATCTGCAGTCTCATGTTATTGGTAGAACAGATTTAGAATAGTTTCTATACCTTATTCCTTGCCTTGTCCACAGCTCAGGCTCTCCCTGTGACATCTCCTCAGCAGCAGCCCGAGCACATCGCTACCCATGTCAGGCAGCAACCACCCTATGATGATCTGAATCTCTGAGGGTGTACCAGTCAGGTCAGATTACCTAGCAGGCCTGGCCTTCTAGAAGACCATACTACACCTATGCCTGGAGTATCATTTAGATGTAAGGCAACTGATATTTTAAGATTTCAAAAGATCAGGCCAAGCGATATTGTGGAAAAGTGGAGGGAGAAAAGCTGAAATTTGCCATAGACAAACACAAAATAACAGAGAAAAGAAGAGCATCAGAATTGCATCAAACTTTATATTGGCTAAAATCTTCAGTATAACACCACCTACACCAATGCATTTGGCCCACTGGATAGATAATGGTCTATACTCTGGCTCTTGTATTTCTGCCATGTACTTAGATAAAAGGAGCCTATCTAGCTCTCTGCCTATTTCTCCTGAGGGAAAGGTGTTTTATTAGAACAGGAGCAACATGCAATGGGGTCTGATCTGTACCTCTCACCAACAAAAGCCAGAGATGACTGTGACCCTCTGAGATTTCATACTTTGCAATCAACCAAATGTGAAAAGGGCTGGAAGCCCTCAGCCATGAAAAAGAAAAGGAGAAACCTATCTGTCTGATGCCTTTGTTGCATGTAGCTTTTCATTTTAGGCCTCCTTTAATCCAATATAGCAGCCTATAAAATATATCTCCATTCTACCGCCTCTTTTAAGGGAAGTCTCTTGATTTTTTGTTCTCTATTTCCACTCAATTTGAGTGTATCATATTTTCTTCTCTTCAAATTTTCTCTCCTCCTTAGGCTTTCAAGCTCATTTCTCCTTTGCTTTATCTAGGCCCATCAATCCCTTTTCTTCCACCTACCCAATGTCTCAAATTCTTTTTGAAACAAAGGCAGAACTTGAATCTTTTCAAGTCCTCAGGTCTATAAAATTTTTACCAATTCACTCCCTGATCCTGGGTGCCTTTCATGTTATCAATTAACTTTGTAAGAAACATAAAGATGTATAAAAATCTGTTTTGGTGGTAAATATTAGTGTATTTCTGTGGTGTGTCTACAGCAAAGCAAAATCTGAGTGCCAAGAAACCTGAGGAAAATTATAGAATCATCTTTGAGAGTTGCCCTGTGGAAAAGGACTTGGAGATACTGGTGGATGAAAAATTAGACCTAAGCTGGCAATGTGTGATTGCCAGTCATAGCCTGGGCTGTATCAAAACAAGCATGATCAACAGGTAGAGAGAAGTGATTCTGCCCTTTTACTCTTCTTTGATGGAGTACTGTGTTCAATTTCGGGGCCCCCAGCATAGGAAAGAAATGGACCTATTAGAGAGGATCCAGAGGAAGGCCACAAAATTTATCAGAGGGAGGAACACTTCTCCTGTGAAGAAAAGCTGAGAGTTGGTATCCTTCAGCCTAGACAAGAGAGGTTCCAGGGAGGTCTTATTGTGGCCTTTCAATATATAAAGGAGCTTATAAGAAAGATGGAAAGACATTTTACCAAGGCTTGTAGTGAAAGGACAAGGGGTAATGGTTTCAAACCGAAAGAGGGTAGATTTAGATTAAAGGAAGAAATTCTTTATTGTGAGGGTGGTGAGACACTGGAAGAGGTTGCCCAGAGCGGTGTTTCCATCCCTGGAAACATTCATGATCAGGTTGAATGGGGCTTTGAACAACCTTGTCTAGTGGAAAGTGTCCCTGCCGATGGCAGGGGATTTGGAACCAGGTGAGCTTTAAAAGGTCCCTTCCAACCCAAAGCATTCTATGATTCTTTAATTATTAAATTTCTGAGCTCAGTAAATACTGTCCATAGTCCATCCATTCAGCATACAAGGTGATCCTTCTTCAAACTCCCAGGTCAACACTCTTGAAGGCAAATCAATTTCAATTACAGTTGCTTGATTTCAATGTTTTTGAAGAATTTGTCTTTCCCTACCAAGTAAAGTTATCTGCTGACAGTACAGTGACTACTAATACTTTAAAGAATGTGGTTTCTACTACTTCATTTCTTAAACTGGGTAGCCATCTTGTTTTAAAAGTATTTCTTAGCCCCTTTGGGGAGTCTCACAAAAGGATATATGGAAGATTCATCTGAGAAAATGTAGATATATAGCAGCAACAGTGTAGAATAAAAGCTTATCCACTGTTATTAAGCTGAGATGTCCCCTTTATCAGCTGTGATTTATAAAGAACTGTCAGACATTTAGGTATTCCTGACTGATACTAGTTTCAAAAGCCTGGATCAACTATTACCTGATTTTCACTTCGTTGTCCATCTAAATTCCTATACTAGTACTAATAAAGTCAGAAAGTGGCCAGAAGGGCAAGAAAGCCCAGAAGGATTTCTTATTCAGTTAGCAGAACCAAAGCTACAGTCAGAAAGTAGAACTCAAGTTAAAAAAAAAAAAAAAAAAAGAACAAAATTTCCTTAATTTCTTACTGAGTCTCATATGAGCAATCAGTTTTCTGGAATGATAATTTAGGTAATAGCCCCTTCTACTGCAACTGCAGCTCACCCCTTTTTTTCTGATATTAATTAAATCACATGCAGAGCATAATATTCCAGACAAAATTCCATTGCATTACAAGTTCAGAGACTTTAAGTAGTTAATTTTGTATAATAAATGCATCAGAAGAGCCATTCTGTATTCGGCACAGAAGAGTATGGCCCATTAAAATATTAAGTCAACCTTTGGGCAGGCCATGATTCCTAAGTTTCAATGTATATTGTGGCTACAGCTCAGAAGGTGTGTTAGCAATGTCTCTCCCCACAGACTGATGAAAAATGTATTTTTTTCCTCATCTGGAGTATAACAGGCATTAGTAGTCAAACTGATTCTTTGAATTTAATTAGCTGAAAGCCCTACAGTAAAGAAGAATAACTTCCAGTTGACCCAGCATAAGAACAACCTTCTTCATGAGCATTTGAGATAAAGCCCTGGAGTCCATGCAAATTACTATCTGAATAATAAAAATGTTTTATGCATATCTATGATTGAATAATGAAAACTGAGAGGAGCAAACATCAAAACAAAACCTTAAAACAACTTTACTGAAAGCTGTTACAGCTTGTTTTGGATACACAGAGTTGAAGATTTCCATTAAAAAGCAAGATGCGTCATTCCTGTGCAGCCATTCTGAACACACTGGCTGGGGACTTTTGTTTTGCTTTTCTTCCTTTGCTAGAGCTAGGTTCTGAATCACAACCTTTTCATCTCAAAAATAATCTTCAGATAGTCTGTGGTTTTGTTTAAAAAAGTGTCAACATGACAATGTGGGAAAGGATAATCTGTCTCTGCATAAGTATTTGGTGTAACAGGCCTATGCAACTGGGCCCCTTCTGAGATGGAGGGGGAGATATAAGCAAGAACTTCACTTGGAACCTTTCATTTTTGTTCTCAAATTGAATATGAACCAAAGCATCCTGAAAATGTTGACATATGTAGATATTTACAGGCTTCTGGAAGAGCAGAATCAGCAATAGCAGACCATGAAGGGCAGGTCTCAAATGATTTCCAGTTATTTCAAGTGAAAACATTAGAAATGTGGGCTTAGCAGCAATCTGAGTTCACAAGATGTTCCAACATCATTAAGTGTCTTAATTTTCCACAGTCAAATGTTTTTAAGCTTGTTTATGTTTTTTCCCTCTGCATTGGTAACTGTATCCCTTGTTATTGAAAAGAATCCTTCCTCAATAATTTCAGCTTCTGCAGACTGAGATCTCAGTCCTGAAACATTATGTACATGTATAAATGCAGAGAGACACCTGGGCTTTCCTGAAGAACCTGACCCTGTTTTTTGCTCCAAGGCATGATTAAGTGGTATTCTTTCTTGACTCTGTGCTGTGATAATAGAGTATCTGGATTGTTTTTCTGCCAAATAGATATATGAATGGAGGAAAACCAAACATCATAATACAATGGTTTGTGTGAACTTCTTGGACTGTTTTAAGAACTAATTTCTGAAAGTAATTGGCCATTATCTGAATACTCAAAAATACTAACGACCTTGCATATTAGATTCAGCATGGTTATTTCAAAATTATAAAATCCTCTTTAGGTTTTATAAATTGTTTTTATGTTCACTGTAAGAAACCTATACCTTTTTGAGTGAGGATGTAATTGGCATAAAACTGTTGCCTTTTGACTGACATTTAGCTCAAAGACTTTTTGGATGCATAAGACAGTTTCAGCAGGAACAAATGAAAAGCCCTTCCTCCCACCTCCCCCAGCTCCTCTTCACTGAGGAGGAACTCAGGCTTTCTGGTTTTCTGAACTCCATGTACCATATTCTTAACTGTTTTTTTTTTCCAGTCAAACTTTGGAAACTCAGTCCTGTATGATGTAGTTGACTTTAAGGCTAACTAAAAAAAAAAGCAACAAAATAAAAGCAATATCATTTGCACGTCAAAATGAAAAATGAGAAATATTTACCTCGGCAAAGCATACTTTAAAGAGCACATTTCAAACTAGTTGCTATGACTACAACACACTTAAAGATATCTGCTTTAAAATGTCATCATCCTGCCATCGTGTGCCAATTTGAGGTACTGCTCACAAAGTTTGCATTTAATAGTGAAATTATGACTGAGTTTTAAAACTTGGACATTTCTATCCCTAGAAAAATATATATTGCAATATAACCATCAGGTTTAAAGCACGGGAATTATTAATATGCTATGGTGCTGAATGAGAATGATTAATGTGTGTATTAAAAAGTGATACAATGTCTGGTTTTGCTTCTTCTAGTTCAGAGCAAATTCTCTATAATATAAAACTGTTGGGAAACCAAGAGCTAACTTGAAGACAGTGGTAACATTAACACTTGACTTGAGGGAAAATGAGTAATTTCAGTTTGGGGCTTTCCTCCTTTGTCCCAGTCTCTTTAAACTCCATAGAAAGTCCCTCATCTTGCACCCCATTGCTATACTACATCAGCTGTACTAATTAGGTATGCCGCCTCAGATTACCCAGTCTTAGCAGAGTGCATGCAGCACAAGATGGGAAAAGGAAGTAAAGCTACTTTTTGTTTTCTGTAGGCTATAGAAACCAAAATCTCTTTCAATGTCTGGGTGCATACCCAACCAGCTCTGTATCAGAGCAATACGCAGGCATACACTAACCTCTCCTTCCTCTTCCACAAGCAGGTCCCCAAGCACATACCCTTAAATCCCAGTGAGTAAGCACAGACAAAAGGTTTTCTTTTCCTTTTGTACTACTGAACAGCCATAGGACCTCCTCTGTTTGAAGTGACAACCCCTCAACTTCTATTCCAGGCTAAGGTTCAAACTGGAAGAGGGTAGATTTCAGTTCGAAGTTAGAAGGAAATTCTTCACTCTAAGGGTGGTGAGACACTGGAACAGATTGCACAGGGAAGCTGTGGATGCTCCATCCCTGGAGGTGTTCAAGGCCAGGTTGGATGGGACTTTGAGCCACCTGGTCTTGTGGGAGGTGTCCCTGCCATGGCAAGGAGGTTGGAACTAGATGATCTCTGAGGTCTCTTCTAACCCAAACCATTCTATGATTCTATTATATGAGTCTATGATTGAAACACTGATCAAAAACCTTTTAAGGCACATAAGTGAGGAGGTAGCATCCTCTTTTCTCATCCACTTCTTCAGCACTAGACTATGTTGAGTTTTCATCACACTCTTAACCCCTCCTTGCTGGCATTTTCTGTGTAAATGCAGGGCTGGAAGAGAGAGGTAATACATCGCCAGCTGGCCAACATGAAAGTGAACTCGCTCAGCACTGATCTGTACCCCTGAGCCACCGAGTATATCACTTTAAACATGTAAATTTTTAAAAAGTCAAAATGGCTGAAATAGCTCAGAAGCCCCAGGAAGAAAACATTCACAGCTTCCATAAAACCTCAAACTCAGAAGGTGTGATTGAAAATGAACCACAGAAACTCTCTAGGCAGCTGTTACAGATGAAACAAAACACTCACTGAAAAGTTATTTTAAATCTCCACAAGGAACCTGAGATACCCCTGCTCCAGCTGAGGCAGGTTATAGCTGTTAACTCTCCATGTATAACCTTATACTGTAAGGTAATTCAGAAATGGGAAGCTGTGCTGCCTCCAAAGCAGAGCAACTCAATGTTGCCTGGGCTGATAAAATGTTTTACATCTGTTGCCATCCTACCACTGCAACATTTATGTCCTTCTAATGGCAGCTATCTGCTGGGAAGCCCAGTACAAAACTCTATCAGCAAAAGCAGTTCTGTTTCTTCATCTAATCTTCTACCCTATTTCCCCCCATGGGCAGAAATGAGATTAAAGGCTGCCACTAAGAACAGAGCTGTCAGAGGCAACCAGCACATCTAGCCCTCCCCCTTTCTTTGACAAACAGATGGATTTTGGTGTCTCTGTTCTGACACCAAAGACCTAGTCCTGCAAATAGTTACACACACAAATAGTCCCATTGATCACAGTGGAAGTCACTTCCACAGGTTTGCAGAATGTCCTCTTTCTGCCATGCACATACTGTAGCCATTATTTACCTGCTTGAGCAGCTGATGAGAAATGAATGTAATCAGACTTTCAGGGCAAAGGTCCAATGAGTTTGCAAGGGTACTAGCTCCATGTCTCCTCTGCAGGGGCTAACAATTCACTCTTCAAAAACATTTTACCTTAACCATTTTATCTGCTATGTTTTACTTCAGACCAATCTAAATTCATGAACTGGTCAAAACTAAAGCCTGTACTAAGGACTATTCTGGGTCCAGGCTGATGGGACCAGGCAGGCTAGTTTAACCCTCTTGTTTAATTTGTGGCAGCAGAGATACCTGGGTCTTCTAACCTTGGAATAGCACCGACCATGTGTAATTAACTCAGCATTGCTTCCTGCCACAGGTTACTGCATTTGAACGCTACAGATTTCCCCCCTGCATCCCAATGCTCATTTTGCAACAACAGCTGTCATCTGTGATGAGCGTTTCCACTGCCATGCAGCACGGAAGGGCTCTCTCCTACCTCAGGCCATTAGATTTAAGCAATATCCAAATAAATGATGATAAGGTTTCCCGTATTTGTAGTGTGCCATTGCACAGAATAACTTGAAACAATTACAAAGGCGTAATAGGATTTTTATGGGACAGAGGAAAAAAGGCAACCTGGCACTCATGTCTGATCATCTCCACAGGCCGGTGCTGCTCACAGGGCAAGCCCAGAGCAGGTGAGGAACCATCTCCTGTCTGCAGCAGTGTATTTGGGCCCATTTAGGTAAAGAATCTGTGCTAAACAAAAATGACTTTAGGGGCTGTTAAACGACCAGCCAGCTTTGTTCACAGACATAAGCTACACCAACAAATCGAGTTATGACTCAATTACAGCGCTGGTAACAAGGTGGGTGGCAAAGAGAGAACTCTTATGGGTTTGAAAAATAGTACTGGTAGAGATCTCAAGAGGTCACCTAGACTAGTCTGCCCTGTCCAAAGCAGGAACAGTTACATGGATACAGTTTTCAGATAACATCTACTCTACCAGCCGTTTTGTAAGCTTGTTCTCAAAAAATCTCACTAGAGATGGGGACTATGCATTACCTCAGAACATCTATTTAGCACTTTCCTGTACTTACTTCCTTACTTTCAGGAATTATTCTGTACCTTCCGAAAAATCTCTGCAACCCTGTGTGTTTTTATCTCTTCTTTGTGTTCTGCTTTGGTATATTATCATTTAATTCATAAAATTGTGTAGCTAAAATGCAACTGAGGAAAACAAATCAAAACAAACCACACAACTGCCTTAGCTTTGTTGCAAATCATTAACACTTCCCATTAAGTTGACCAAGAGACAAAAAACACTGTTGTGACCTTTTTGGATAAAGTTATCTAATATTTTAATACTAGCATCTTTCTCTGTTTCTCTGCAACTGACTGATCGATTGTACCCCCTCTATCTGACCCGCTCTGTAACTCTTATTAGATTTTTCTGCTGACTCTGTGCTATTTTTCCCCTCTCTACATTAACAGGAAGTTTAAGGTCTTTGTTTCTGGTATCAGATTTAAATACTGTTTTGTTGGCACTCTTGCGTGAGGCTGATGCATGCTGACTGCTACTCTTTGTTCTTTCAGTCCTCACAGTGGTTCATATTGCTTCAGTTTGCTAAACCAGGAAACATTAAATTGGTCAGCCTGGTCAACGACTCTTTTGCAATGACTCTATCATTACTATCTGTTAACTAACTCCTCTGTTAATGGCAGCTTTTTCCTCAGATTAGCTAGTTTGAAACTTTTGTACCTTCAGAGAAAAAAAGGAGCAAGAAAAGCTGCCTTAGATTTATTGAAGTAAGAGTTGGAAAAGACCTGTCAGATCATCAAATTAATCACCTAATAAGTACAAGACTATTGTCTCTATTTCTGTCCCAGCTGTCAGCAACCTGGACACCAGGAAGCAATTTTATTTGATTGCAGATTTGGCTTTTAGCTGCTGCTCCAACACCAGGTTGTGACTCTGGGAAGGTTAAACCATGAGCACCATGGTTTGCAGCCAGAAGCCAACACTTTAACTACCTGTCTCTGTCATTGCAGCATGCCAAGCATTGACAGGGACAATAAACGTCTTGGATGAAATCTGCTGAAAGGTAAAGCTCTCCACAAATACTGAATGCATTTTTTTGGGTTAGAAGAGAGAATGCATTACTTTACAGTTTCTGCATTAATAATTAAAATTTTAATGCCTGATTTTGAGTACAAGCCACATTTAAGACTTAGAAAGTTGGAAAGCAGAGGCAATACTTGCGGTGCATCAATTCTTGAGAATCAAAGATACTTGTGCTAGATGCCCACAAACTGTAAAGCCAGAAGTCTTAGTGACAAGGGGATTACTCCCTGCAGCTCTAGACTATGTACACTTGAAGTTGTCTCTGTGCTCAAGAAGAAAAGAGGATGCACATTTAAAGGAATACTCTGATATAAGACTTTTTATTCATCATCACTGAAAGAAAAACAATTTAAAGGGAAAACAGTGTTCCCTTTACAGCCCACAAACCGTGGGAAACCAATTAAAAGCTGCTGAAGTCTTTGGTTTATGTAAGTCAGGAAACTCTACGTGGTAAAACTGGCCTATCATTGCGCACATATTTACATACCTGCAAGAAGTTAGAGAAACCAGCTCTTCTGATTTACTCATATGGGTTTTTGCCTAAAAGAAGGGATTATGTACTTACATGCAAATAATTCAAAAGCAAAATGACTGAGTAAGCTCACTGCATCCCCCACTTGAATACACTGTGCAGAACATGCACAGCAGTTCAGAGAGCAGCACCATGGAGGTACACTAGAAAGGGATGTGGTCTGTTGTACCACCAGCATCCTACAAACCTTTACTACCATAGCATCTCTGGTACTAAGCATATAAAGCAGATAAAGTGCAAAAACTCTCATGAGCACTAAGAAAATATGGGAAATTATTGATTTTGTGAAAACACCATTTCCCAGAGCTTCTTCAGGATTTACTGCAAGTCTATCTAGCTTCTCTTGTTGCTGGGATTAGTTCTGTTATAGTGTTTGACATAAAGAATAATTTATTAGAATTATAATACCCATACATGAGCTCAGTTGTGTAACTGAGCATTTACAGAGCCTTACCCTTTGTTGTCTTAATGAGGTTTTTGCTTTCTTCAATTTTCCCTGTCAAGTCATTTACAGAAAGTGAGTTACACAGCACTATATATCAGGATGCAAAAGATCCTATCCAGTGGCAGCTGCAAGGAGATTTTCTGTAAGCTGAATGCAGCAAATAGG